>JBCFYV010000024.1:7207327-7222648 GCA_039000515.1 Timema cristinae
ATAAATATTTTTTAATTATTTGTAAATGTACATATAATATGTAATAAACTATTATATATTAATAAATTGTATATTTACGTATATTAAAATCGTAAAATTTTATGGAAATACCAAAAATGAAAAATTTTAAAAAATAATAATAAAATAATTTTGTTATCTAGTTTAAATAAAATTAAAGTTTGTGTGGCTGTGTGTGTGTTTGTAGTGTGTCTGATTGTCTATCGCACGCAGGGGTTTGAAATTTAAAAACAATAGCTATTGGGCACAAAAATGTGCACATTAAAGCTGGAAATTTAAAATTTTGTTTTTTCTAATTTTTTAAAATGGGTTGGAAAAAATAAAATGAAGAGTTTTTTAGTATGTATCCCAGGGAAACCGGGGTACTATGTTAGTATTTATAGTTTTTAATTACCGGATTAGATTGTATATACTGTACTTTATATCATGGCTCACAGGCCTGCTAGAGTTTTGATGACGATAAGGGTCAAGTTTAAATCTCGGGGGGTAAACTCTAGTTGGTTTTACACAAGTTGTATACACAGTGGTTTTTTTACCTCTCTCCAGTTAATACATTCTTCTCCCTACCCCTTTGGGATTTGCATACCTTAATGTGAAGAAATTTTTTTAAAATCAAAATAATACATAAATAGTAATTTCGCATAAAGGAAGGGGACACGAGTGTTTTTATGCCCGACTTTCAGCGTTCAATTTTTTTAAATGGTTAAAATTAAAAAAAAAAAGTGATTGGTTTTTATACCGCGCTCCTAGTTGATTAACGAAGAACGGAAACGCGCGTTTTCCACGGACAGATGTTTTTTTAGTTAAAATTTTATCTTTATGTGGAAAATAAGTTTCCCGCAGAAGGTGAAACCCTTTATTGAAGTTTTCCCAATATTTGGGATGCCATTTACTATAGATTTTTTTATATTTTTTTTCTGGGTTGCACATAGGTTAAATAAATCATTACACACTAAACAAATTTACTTTATTTATTCATAATTTACTATTTAAATTTTTAATCTAGGAAATTAAATAATAATATATTCTTTACTACAAGTAAAATTAAGTCAAATTTATTCTCTCACATTTAACTATGCGCATCATAATATACTATCACTAAACAAATGAAACATTGGCTCTTGTTTATGTACATACAAATTATTTACCCAATTTACTGGAAAGTTTTTAATATTTAAATAATTTAGAAAATGTATATAAAGTTAGAAATGAAAATAAATTAAGAAAACAAACCAGGCCAAAAAAATAGTAAAACTCATACTATGCACAAATAAACACACAGGGTCATATAGGATATATATTATATCCTATATATGATATATATATCCTATATGATACGATATACATCCTATATGGGATCTGCAAGCGTAATTTTATTTACTTTTGTTATAAACTAAACATTATTGAAGATCTTCTTTAACATTTTCATAAACAACCTATATGTAATAATTTAGATTAATAAAGGTTTTCCTGGTGAATAAACTAAAACCTAAATAAATGTTGTGGTAAACAATATATATATATAGGCCTATAGAAATGAAAATATGATAGAAACTTCCCAACAATATATATTTCAGAACATAAGGTTGTTAATCAAGGGTGGGAAAATGTCGTACCATAAAATAAATGGTAAGACGGAGCCTTACATATTTTTTCATTTAGTATAGGTATACATTTGTGACAAGATTTTCCAAAACCAGTCTTCAGTAAACTACCCTCAAATAATTGTTATTAGGTTTACAAAAGTACATTCCTATTTATCATGTACCGCACACCCCAGATACCAGTTTGGAACAAAAACATTAAACACATTTTCTAAAATAGTCTTCGGTAACCTACCCTTAAGCATACTACCCACTCCCAAATGTATTAGGTGTTATTTTACATGTCGAACATCAGCCATTCTAAACAAAACCGTTTAAGCCATATTATTTTAAAATTTAGGGGTGACCTGGTGGTCTAGGGGTAAGGTGTCAGACTTCTGTGCTGGCGGCCGGGGTTCAATCCTCGGTCCCGGCACAGATTTATCTGATTACCAAACCCTTCCTTCACCTCTGACAAGACATCTTGTGAATGTGGGGAATGCCAGGCCGCCACCGTGGTTCGGATTCCACGTTAAACTGTAGGTCCTTCATTTCATCTCACAATCACCCTACCATTACACATTAGCATAAGTGCGTATAACCCGAACGGGTAGTAAGACGCGGTGCTAATAATAATAATAATAATAATAATAATAATTTAAAATTTAATTTTTCAGATTTTTTTTGGCCGTCAACTACCCTTAAACGAACTTTATGCCCAAAAAAATTATACAGAGCTATTTGTCATATCAAACACTCCACAGATATCCATTTTAAACAAAATCGTGATAGCAATTTTCGAAAAACATTGAATTTTTAAAAATCACGCTTTAGTAAAATATTTCTATTTTAAGACCCGAATAGTTATAGAAAAAATAATTATATATGACTATATAACTTCGTAATATAAAGTTTGAATTAGCTGTAGTCCCAGGGACAGACAGACAGATTTTAGAAGACTCATATTTGGAATTCAAAAGCACATAGAACGTCAAGATCCATCGTAATGCTGAGACAAAATTAGCTCAAGATTACAATACAATCTATATGAGAAAGTAATGAGTGTTAAAAATAATTCAAAGCTTGCTTGTACAATCTTAATCAATACAAAGATAATAGGCTGAAGGCAATATGTCAGTATTTCCCTGGATTGAGAAAGGAGAACCAACTACCCCCGAATAATCTGTTTGGATTGAAGGATCTAGGGCTGAATTGTACTTCTGGTGGCAACCCCAACTGCGCTAGAGCTTCTATCTAGCTCATATTTTAGCCCTCACTTCATAATTTGACGCCAATTTGCAATGGCCCCATTAATATTAATCATATGTGACATCGAAATATTAAGGCATTAATATTCTCGTTTTATCATTATAGTACTCGTACATTTTACATTTAGACACAAAATATGTTTGCTGTGACATATTTTAGTTCAAAAGAACTGGTTTGATTAGTTTGGCCAGATTAAATTAGCATACTCGGTGTTCAAATAACATTTTGGATATGTACATATGTGTTCATTAAAATAAATCTACGAAAGAACACATTACTTTTAAGTGGTAAAATAATTTGGAAACTTTTATCTCTGGTCAATGTTTATTCTGTACTATTTTCATCACATATATTAGAACAGAAAAAAAAAAAATATATATATATATATACTGCCGCAAAATACTAAAATAACTCAAATAGTATTATGAGTATTATGAAAAGTGTTATATAATTAATCATTCTCAACTTTCCCGAACCCTCGGGGTCTGTTTATATAATGCAAACACTTTTCAAAAGTGATGCCAACTATAACAGACACGACCAAATGTACAGTCAATACCATCATAGAGTATAATAACTGTGTGTAGTTCTAGTGTTTTCTACCAGCTAGTCTGATAACGATGACTACATGTCGTGCAATGCTTCAGGCCCTGCCTACCCATAAATGCACGGTTCTAAACAAAAGAATTTAGAACAAAATATATTTAATAATTCAACCTTGTTGTTTTTTATTTATTTTAGTAACATATCTGGGCATCTTTCATAATTCTTATGGAATTTTCAAACCATGATAAAAATAGTTATTGAAATATTTTCATTAAAATGTTTCCATTTCAATGCATTTTAAATGGGAAAACAAAAATTATTAATGGATTTATTTATTTTCTTTGTACAATTAAGCTAGAGTGTTTGTTTATAACATACTATTTAATGAATAATTTCTTTTTCTTTTTAGACATATTTTTTAATTTGGGTTAGCTTCAATAATCACGACGATATTGAGCTCTAACGACTCCCAAGTCGACTCTCTAGTCAAAATACAGGGTTTTAAATACAACTTTTCCTTCTGCAACTAGTTATCATAGCTGATAATAGGTGCCGTTAGTATGATCATTACCCATTTACAAGCTAGTATCATTTTGAAAGCGTTGGCTAACCTGCTGTATCGGAATGCAGGCGGCAATGGAGGGTTAAACTAATCTCTGTGACCTTCTTGAGTCAAAGAAACATTAATACCATGTACGTTAGGATAAGAAGGGCCAATGTCCAATTATGAAAATTTGCGTAATTAAATATAAACAATTAAACATCTTAATATATTCAGTAACTAAAATACTCACAAAGTCTTCCTGCTGTGTGAATAAATATAGTTGGTCCCTACTTACTTCAATGAGAGTATTACTCTAGTGATACATTATTTTCAAAGAAAAAGCGACATGCTTCTCCATACACAAAGTTTTATGACATTAGCCCTTATTTAACTGAGACAGTAAAACATGTAAAATTCTTCACTCTTATCTTATATTCTTTCTTGAGTTTTCTCATTCTTTAGCACTACACGTTGTAATAATAAGTGTTAATTTTCAAAGTAAATGAAAACTACTGTACATTGAATTTTTAATCCACTATTATAATAAATAAAAATAAACATTCCTGCTCATATCAAACATAGTTATTTTAAATAAAGTTTGGTCTAAATGTAATTTGGAGACGTTCTCAATATAATTTTATATACTAGTTTTTATTTTACGGTCTATGATTTGACTCTCATTGGACTTTGGAATAAGTTATTTTTCAAAAAGTTAATGAACGAAGTTTTTGGTAGTCAAGATGTGAAAATGTTAATTTTATTTTATTAGCGTGTTAAATGTGATTACTTTTAATTTGAACCTGTTGCATTCTCGCAGTTTGTGCGCTCGTTTTGGAAGAAATGTATCGAATCCCGAACAATAAGTACCCACGGTGATTACTTTTTATATAATTAACAATATGTGACCTTTTTGCTTTCGAACAAAATCCAATGGATTGTATAAATTTTGAGGTGGAGAAGTATTTACAAAATATTATTTTATATCCTTGTGAATAACAAGTTTATGAAGAAAGGGCGCACAAAGAAAATCAAAGATATAATTGATTATTTAACTACTTGTAGTAAAGGGTAAGTTTTTTTAATGGTATGCATATTACTGGCGCTTAGGCTATCTGTATCTACTAAATTAAGTACAATGGATGAGCAGCGATACTATTTTATTTACTGTAGAAATAATATCAAAATTAAGATACAAATAAATACTTCTATATAACAATGCAGCGATTATTCTGATATTTCAAGTACTTTTTTTTTTAAAGAAAAGCTCTTAGCTGAAAGTAAATGTTACTAACACTCTGTAACGCACTTATTGTATGTTCAAAATCTCTTGTGCCTTGGCCGAGTTCGTATCACGCTAGTACTAAGTAATTTCAACCTAACAGGGAATCGAACTAGTCAAGTTATTGAGCTGATTAATTTACGCACTCAGTGCCCAGTCATAGCACTTTAGCAATATTGACCACGACATGAAGCCGATGATAAGTAAATATATATTTAAAACCATTAAAATTAATGAACTTTTGTGTTCCCTATGCCATAAAGTAAGTAAGTATTTGATACCCGACCGCCTCTGTTGTATAGTGGTCAGATTTACTGGCTTCAGATACTGAAGTCCCAAGTTCGATCCCCAGTGCCCCTAATTCTGTCTGTGAAGCAGTGGGTCTGAAACGGAACCAAAATCAACCTCGTGAGGACAAATGAGGAGATAATTGAATGAATAAGTAGCGCTTCAGTCTAGAAAACTGAGATAGAAGTCTGGAGGGCTCGTTGTGCTAACCACATGGCACCCTCAGCTTGAAAATGTTGGCCCTATCTTTGCCAACATACGGCAGCCTCTCGATTGGTATAGCCTTGCAGGCTGACACCATGGAGATATTACTCAAGTTAAACTCTACCAATAGGATAAAAAATTATTCCCAAAAACATTTATTTCTGGAAAATTGTGTAAATCCTATAGATGTTTGAAAACTGTAAATACTGTATTAAATAACAGATACCCACTTCAGTGGCTGAGTGGTCTAAGGTGTCACTAGTGTTAAATTGGCCTGCTGATAGCGGAGCACTTGGGGTGCAAATCCTGGTCGAGTCTATTGAGGGTAGTTTTTCCTAAATTGTTTCCCCATCTTCCAAAATAAAAATGCTGGTAGATAACCTCTCAAATGCTTCTTTCCTCATTACCACCCAATTATATTATCATATATGCGTATAACATGAACAGGTAGTATGACGTGGTGATATGAGTAATAAAAATAACAGATATATTTATAGTCAAAATTGTTATAGTCTTAGAAATGAAACAGCTTTTAAAATATGTTATTGCCTCCTTAGCCTTTAAATTTTAAAAATTAGCCAAAGCACAGTGGCCAAATTTAGCACATTAAATTTTAGTTATTTTTTATTTTACCTGCTTACTAATAAACTCAAATAAATGGTACAAGAAAATCGTATAGGTTATTTATTATAGTTAGTGACAAAACCTTCAAAAATAAGTTATCTCTAATTTTACCTTAAATACATTTTTCTCTGATAAATAAGTGTACATTATTATTTATCACTACCCTCACCAGATATTTATTTGAAAAAATTTCAATAGTGGTACAACAGCATTAACCTGGAATCACGTGACACTTTGATATGCTAATTACTCAAAATGAGTACGGGTACAAAACGGTACAGAACTAGTACAAAACTTTGGCATGAAAAAATTCAAAAGTGGTACAACAGCATTAACCTGGAGTCACCACTTTGATATGCTAATTACTCAAAATGGGTACGGGTACAAAACTTATGTGTTACAAAACGGTACAAAACTAGTACAAAACTTTGGCATCAAAAAATTCAAAAGTGTACAACAGCATTAACCTGGAGTCACCACTTTGATATGCTAATTACAGAAAATGAGTACGGGTACAAAACTTATTTGTGTTACAAAACGGTACAAAACTATTACAAAACTTTGGCATCAAAAAAAGTTCAAAATCAAAAGGGGTACAACCGCATTTACCTGGAGTACGTGGAGTACTCACTTTGATATGCTAATTACTCAAAACGGGTACGGGTACAATACTTTTTCTTTCTGGTACAAAACGGTACAAAACTAGTACAAAACTTTGGCATCAAAAAAAGTTCAAAATTAAAAAGTAGTAAAACAGCATTAACCTTGAGTCACCACTTTGATATGCTAATTACTCAAAATGGGTACGGATACAAAACTTTGGAATCAAAAAAGTTCAAAATTCAAAAGTAGTACAACTGCATTAACCTAAAGTCACCACTCTGATATGCTAATTACTCAAAATGGGTACGGGTACAAAATGGTACAAAACTAGTACAAAACTTTGATATAAACAAAAATTCAAAAGTGGTACAACAGCATTAACCTGGAGTCACCACGTTGATATACTAATTACTCAAAATGGTACAAAACTAGTACAAAACTTTGGCATGAAAATATTCAAAAGTGGTACAACAGCATTAACCTGGAGTCACCACTTTGATATGCTAATTACTCAAAATGGGTACGGGTACAAAACTTATTTGTGTTACAAAACGGTACAAAACTAGTACAAAACTTTGGCATCAAAAAATTCAAAAGTGGTACAACAGCATTAACCTGGAGTCACCACTTTGATATGCTAATTACTCAAAATGGGTACGGATACAAAACTTTGGCATCAAAAAAAGTTCAAAATTCAAAAGTGGTACAACTGCATTAACCTAAAGTCACCACTTTGATATGCTAATTACTCAAAACGGATACGGGTACAAAATGGTACAAAACTAGTACTAAACTTTGGCATTAAAAGGTTCTAAATTCAAAAGTGGTACTACAGGTTAGTGGACGTCTAGCTGACTGGAATGAATAAGCTAATTTTTCTGCTCGAGAGTGTGATTGTATCTTGACGTTATGTCTCCCCACGTTTAGTCAACTTGGTCGCCTACACACTTTACGGTCCGGCACTACACTTCTTATCTCTCTCAATTCTTGGAAAAAAGTTTGCTTGCTGCCTTTACTGATTACCGGTCGTGGTCGCCAGTCTCCCAATTGTTTAAACAAACCAGTAGTTCTGCCAACCTGATGGCTGGAATCCACCAGTTTGTATAACGTTAGCAACGCCATCTATTTTAGAGCTGAAAGCTCAACACGCCGCCAGGGAGGGTAGGCAGGGCCTTAAGGCATCAATATGCTCTCACCAATTACAATGGCTGAATTGTCTAAGGCAGGGGGCCCCAACCCTATGCCCGTGGGCCCCGTGGTGTCCGCCGAACCTTTGGCGTCTGTCCTTCACTTTTTGACCACAGCTGAAATGTTCTTAACTAATAATTTTAATCTGTCACTTTCCCGACCAAAACCAAGCCTGTGCTTATCTCCAGGTATGCTATTCTCAAGAAGTTGTTGAAAGAAATTCCCCCCCTCTTTCCAATCCCTCCCTCTCATTCCTCCTTCTTTGCCAGCTCTTCTACAAAGTGTACTTTTACTCGGAATCACCGTAGTTTCAAGATTAATAGTTTTTTTTTTTTTGCTAATCTCAAAGACCTACCCACTTCCATCATTCTCTTCACACTCACTAATACCATTCCTATTTCCTTTGTAAATATCTTGAAATGTGTCTACCCAGTCTTGTTTCCAGAATGAACACAGAATAAATATATAGTTTAAAAGTGTACCCAAGCACCAAATTGGTGGTGAGTAGTTAAATAGTTCCTTGTGTCTTTATTTTGGTCTTATTAAAACCGTAAATAAAGCAGTATTTTTAAATATATTTTTTGTCAACTTGGAGGGGTTGAACCCCCCCCCCCCCCCCCCCTCTACCCATGACTACGACCTTGAGTATTACCCACAACCACATTTAACGTCACAATCGCTGTTGGAAACTTAACATGGCAGTTGACCGGCCGTGTGTATAGCGTTGAGGCTGACCTTGAGCCTGGCGGTAGTTAGTAAATTTGACTTGAAAAAGTAATTGGTGCTCGCCACACTACCGTTAGTTTTGAATGTGCTCTAAGGTACAAAAAGGTTGGGGACCTCTGGCCTAAGGCGTCAATCTCATATTTGGTTTTGATACTATGGTATATTAAGCAAATATTATACAAAGTTGTGTCATATATATATATATATATATATATATATATATTAGGGTGTCCCAAGATACAAGGTAAAAATTTTTTTTTGCAAAGTCGAATACGCATACCCTCTATTTTTTTTCTATTTCACCTCAGTAACTTAAATAAAATATATTATTGCAATAAGATAACGGTAACCCGTGCCGACTTTACTTCAAACTTGAACGTGAGATCTTGTACGGGGAATACTATGGAAAGATGGTAAAATGTATGTTTCTTTGGTACATAAGACACCATATTAATCAAAGCAGATATTTATTAACATATTACAGTAAAAGAAGCATTACTGAACATATTTTCGTTTCAATGTTTGCTTTTTACAGTCAGGATATATCTTCGTGTGTTCTTGTACGCAACGAAACAAAAATTGTTTTTGTTCCTCCTCAACCGTTATTAGTCCATGAAAGTCCTGCATTAGTTTTACCGCTCTTTCAGCTGTATCGTTCACTGCTCTAAGTACTGATATAGTCTTTTTTGCGTCTAGAAAAGAAGCGTTATTCTCCCATGAAGAGGGACTCTCGTTGAGAAAACTATCATCAATTTTAAGTCTAGAAAACAATGAATGGCTTTTGACTGATATGAAATCATCGATGCTTTTTTCTGTAAAAAAAAAATAACAAGTAACAATTGTCTGATATAAATAAATAACTAAATAAACAATTACAAAATCAATGTATCAAACTCACCATACAATGAACCACAAAGTTCTTCCTTCGATGGAATGTATCTTTTCTCATGAGTCGAGAAATTTTCTCTATGTAAATTTGCCACCATTTTTAATTTTGTTTCTTCGTCCACATCATCATCAAAAAGTGCTAATACTGCTATTTCATCAGTCAAATACCATAAATGCTGGAGAAATTTCTGTAAAGCAGCTTTCGAGATATTTTCATTCACATTTTCGTAAGCTTTCAAAGATTTCAAAAAGCACAAATCTTTGTAGGGTGCTTTAACTGCCAAAATGCATTGAAGCCATGGTTTAACATAGATTGTTACAATAAACAAGCAGACATCTAACAGTGCTTTCTTATCCTTGGTGTTTAATTTCAGCTGAGAACTAAATAACGATAGTTTTAGGGAGTAAATCGCTCGGGCCATCCATCTAGCTTGGTGCATGGCACCCGGAGGTCTGATTTTAATTTTTTTTTCTGCATCTCCACCTAAAAATACCATAGAAAGTTCGATCAATTCTCGATAGTCCTCTCTGACCATAACATTTTTAAGTTCATCTCGGTAAAAGTCCAGCAAATTTTCAAGTTCGGGTACGGTTCTGAACAGTTCCACTGTTTCTCTATAGCACTGTATTTTAGTGGTATCGATATTTTTCCAATTCTCTTTGAGCTTTTTAAAGAGTGGAATATCGGGGCTTGTTGCCACTTGTTTAATTTTCACTTCGAATACGGCCTTTAACACCAGTTCGTATACATGATGGCGGCAAGCGAAAAAAAGCATTTCCCTATCAAATTTTTGCTCGAGGAGCGTACAAGCACCATTAAAACGACCTGTATTCGAAGCCGTAGTATCACAACAGAGAATTTGGACCTTGTTTTCGAGATTCCAATCTAAGATCGCCTTCCAAATAGCCTGCGCCTGTTCTTTGCCTGAGGAATTATCCAGTATCGGCACAGCAATGAGTTGTTCTTTTAGTCCAAATGAAATAACTATAGGCAAGCGTTCTTCTTTCGATTTTCGAGCACTCAAAGCAGGCAACAATTTGCCATCCCAATGTAAGGTCACTACATCCGGTACCTCGTTTTGAAAATCAATTTTTATGTTTTCCGCACGTTCCTTCCGTTTTTCTGTTCGGATTCGTTGAATTGAAGACTTACTTATCGGAAATTCGTCAATGTTAAATCCAAACGCATCAATAGTAGCTTCAAGAATAAACACAGAATCTCGCATACTTAACTGACACCTGTCTAATGCAGCAACTAACTTTGGAGTAATAAAGTCTTTCCTCAATACTGATTTACTTGTCCCAGGTTCTGAGCTTTCGATCAGTGTTGGGAAATCTTCTGAATCCATATTTTCATTAGAATTCGAAGAGGAATCTTCTTGCAATGGTTCGTTTGATGCCGAGGATGTTGAATCGGAAAGATATTTTATTCGCCGATTGTCTTCTTTGACAGCCCTCAGTTGCGCCCTTTCCTCTCTTTTGGCCAGTTTTTTATCCACTCCACCTAAGTGACCGGGACGGCCCGGCTCTCTTTGGCGCTGCAAGAACATCCTATCTTCCTCTATTTTCATTAATTGAAGTGCATCAGCATGTGCAATGTCGAACAAATTGTCTAAATTAATTACAAATTCTTGTTGTCGCCGCTTGAATACGTCTTGTAATTTCTTTGCATTTTTTTGTAAGTCTCTCCAAACTTGATACATATTAACAAGCTTCCTCACACAATTTGGCAACGATTTGGTAGGTATGCGTGCCTTTTCCCAAAATATAATACATTCGCGAATAGCGAGATTTGCACTTTCATTAACACTTAAACTCACTTCTCGAATATTGTAAAACAAAACTGCGAGAACTTGTCCATTAGACGGAAGTTTTGAACCCGTTATTTGATGTCTTATATTACCTATTAAAAATATCACTTTTTTAGAACTACGCAATTCCACTGCCATGTTCTGTTCACTTATTAAAAACTATACAAACATTTACTAACTAAACAACTTGGAATTATAAGCACATTGACACGTAGACGTGCGCTGTCCTGAGTGAACTGGTACTGACACGTTTCACGGGCTGCACAATCTCACTGACGAAGCATTCCAAAACCTTCCTTTATCTTTTTTGTTTTATCTTTACCATTTGCAGCTGTTGGGTGCTCCGCTACAGACACGTGTCGTCAGCGTTCGCTTGCTCAAGTATACATGTACTGACTGACACGTTTATATGCAAGTCGGCACGGGTTGCCGTAGTTCAAATTACATGAAACTTTATTTACAATTGTTTTGACATAAAAGGAAAAAAATAAGAGGGTATGCGAAAAAAAAAAATTAATTCCGTTTTTTTGGGACACCCTAATATATATATATTAATTTACTTATGTTTCTAAATGCAATTCCAAGCTATATTTTTTCATGCGTCTTATAACGCGTTCGGGTTATACGATTATATAATAATGCTAATATAATCAGGATATAAAAGCAAGAATTTGAGAGTAAATGTACCCGTATTTGCGTGGAGGAGGCTGAGACGCCATTTAGTTTTTAAAAATACACGGACTGGGGCTTGAACGCCGATCACCCCGTTACCAACAACCCAGTATAATACAGTAGTGACGCGTTAAATTACCCGATCAACAATTGTAGGTCTTTATTGTAAAATTCTGATATCTATTATTTTAATGTCTGAAATCACATTTAATATAAAACTAAGAAGTATACTGGATACAATTTAAAGCCTTAATTTTACATTTTTAATTAAAAATTAAATATAATTAGTGAACTGTAAATCCAACACATCAATTGATTTATCCCATTAGAGAGCTAAACCATACACTTGATCAAAACGTTAACGAAACAAACAAAATGCAAACAAACCGAAAATATAATTTGCCATACCAAAGTAATGACGTAATTTTATAATTGCAATTACATAACACGATAATTTTTAATTTATAATCCTCTCTACTCAAAATTTGTTATATTAATTGAAGGCTAAATACTTGATTTTTTTTTACAAATATTAAAATGACTCATCAATTTTTAATAACCATTAGTTTTTACAAGTGTAAATAACGTCGCGCTCTTGGTTAATCAATTTCAATTAAACTCAAAATTTCAATTCTCGTAAATGTCCTTTAAAAGCATGTACACGCTATACCGTATCTGTAATAATTTATTAATGGTGTTCGAGCGAAAAATATAAAATGGACTTTCATTTTGAAAAATATGATTGTTGCATGCCTATGAGATTACTTAGAAATTTTACATATTATAATATATGTGTTTTTTTAATTGCATCTTTCTACGCGTCCGAGCTATTCACATTTTAACTACGCTAGAATGTGATAGGAATGTAGGAAAGTAGAATTAGAAAGAATTGCTACAACCGCATTTGCGTGAAGGAAGATTGGGAAAACCAATTTAGGATAGAAACACTTTCGTACACCTGAGTGGGATCTGAACCCCAGTCTCTTATATCACATAAAAAACCAGGCCAAATCAAGTTAATGAATAATCTGCCTGTTCCCTGATGCGTATTTATGATTCGAACGTTATAATAGTAATATGCTTTTAGCCTCGGCTCCGGGACAGCAGGAGAGATTTCAAAAACCACCTGACCGATTAATAGTAAGCATTTCCCGACTGTATTATTTTCATAAATTACTATATAATATCATTATCGCTAGGTAATATTGTTCCTAAATATTTAAACTTTTTAACTTTGTCGACTGGCGGCCGGGGTTCAATCCTCGGTCACGGCACAGATTTATCTGATTTCCAAACCCTTCCTTCACCTCTGACAAGACATCTTGTGAATGTGGGGAATGCCAGGCCTCCACCGTGGTTCGGATTCCACGTTAAACTGTAGGTCCTTCATTTCATCTCACAATCACCCTACCATTACACATTAGCGTAAGTGCGTATAACCCGAACGGGTAGTAAGACGCGGTGCTAATAATAATAATAATAATAATAATAATAATAATAATAATAATAATAATAATAATAATAATAACCTTGTCGAATGTCATGTTATTTGAAGTAATCTATCTCTGTGAAAAGTGCACGTTAAATATCTAAAATACAAAAAAATATACAAATGAACTAAAGCGTTTTTAGTCTAATCACACTAACAATTTTGGTTAAATGGGAGATTGGCTATCCGCTGAATATAGTTTAAATACACGACTCTTAATATAATAGATAATGTGAATATCAACACAAGGCTGCGAATCATATTAACTATGGGATAGTCTGTATAAAGAACAACATGATTCAATTCATCTTAACTATGGGATGGTCTGTATAAAGAACAACACAATTCCATTCATTTTAACTATGGGATGGTCTGTATAAAGAACAACACAATTCAATTCATTTTAACTATGGTATGTATGAATAACAACACAATTCAATTCATTTTAACTATGGGATGGTCTGTATAAAGAACAACACAATTCCATTCATTTTAACTATGGGATGGTCTGTATAAAGAACAACACAATTCAATTCATTTTAACTATGTGATGGTCTGTATAGAGAACAACACAATTCAATTCATTTAAACTATGGGATGGTCTGTATAAAGAACAACACAATTCAATTCATTTTAACTATGGGATGGTCTGTATAAAGAACAACACAATTCCATTCATTTTAACTATGGGATGGTCTGTATAAAGAACAACACGATTCAATTCATTTTATCTATGGTATGGTCTGTATAGAGAAGAACACAATTCCATTCATTTTAACTATGGGATGGTCTGTATGAATAAAAACACAATTCAATTCATTTTAACTATGGGATGGTCTGTATAAAGAACAACACAATTCAATTCATTTTAACTATGGTATGATCTGTATAAAGAACAACACAATTCCATTAATTTTAACTATGGGATGGTCTGTATAAAGAACAACACAATTTCATTCATTTTAACTATGGGATGGTCTGTATAAAAAACAAACACAATTCAATTAATTTTAACTATGGGATGGTCTGTATAAAGAACAACACAATTCAATTCATTTTAACTATGGTATGATCTGTATAAAGAACAACACAATTCCATTCATTTTAACTATGGGATGGTCTGTATAAAGAACAACACAATTCAATTCATTTAAACTATGGGATGGTCTGTATAAAGAACAACACAATTCAATTCATTTTAGCTATGGGATGGTCTGTATAAAGAACAACACAATTCCATTCATTTTAACTATGGGATGGTCTGTATAAAGAGCAACACAATTCAATTCATTTTAACTATGGTATGATCTGTATAAAGAACAACACAATTCCATTCATTTTAACTATGGGATGGTCTGTATAAAGAACAACACAATTCCATTCATTTTAGCTATGGGATGGTCTGTATAAAGAACAACACAATTCCATTCATTTTAACTATGTGATGGTCTGTATAAAGAACAACACAATTCCATTCATTTTAACTATGTGATGGTCTGTATAAAGAACAACACAATTCCATTCATTTTAGCTATGGGATGGTCTGTATAAAGAACAACACAATTCCATTCATTTTAATTGCTTGAAAA
>JBCFYV010000024.1:7238141-7414954 GCA_039000515.1 Timema cristinae
TGCCAGTCAGTCAACCCTACAGGCGACGAGATGTCTAGCTGTACACAAGAGAGTTAACAGAGGGGGAAATGGAATTAAAGTTCTCTACAAGCACGAAGCGTAGCGGATTTGAAACAAAATAGAAGGTTTGGAAGTTCCCTCTTAACGAAAATTGAAGGTAGCCATTTTTTTTTGTAATATTTATCAATGCTCATAAATGAAATTTAATCAAAATCAATAGAGCCGATTTTAATACAAATGATTTATTCTCTTTTTACCCTTCAGTAAACTACCCTTAATTTTAAGTTTAGATATCCAATTCCAAAAATCCCTCGGGGAAAACTTATGAAAGCCCTAAATACCAAGTTTTAGTCCGATCGGTAAAAAAAATTTTTAGGCTCTACTCCGAGGTACAGACAGACGGAAATGCAAAAAAACACATTTTCGGTTTCAAGGGGTCATGAAACGTCGAAATTCATCAAAATTTCGAGTTCACTTTTTTGACGATCATAATACTTTCTCTTCTTGTAAGATAGTGATAAAGTAAAAAAGTGAGAGGTAGTTTGATCTCACTCATTACACACACTCTTTAATTAACTATCATTCTATTTTTAAATAAACCTTTTATAATAAAAATATACAAAAAACCGCTAAAGGACGATTACTCTTAAAACTACCTATATAGAATAACAAATAACACAAGGTTATATAAAAAATATTGAAGAACTGAGATTGCTTTTAAATTTTTTTTTGCCAGAGATTAGTTATAATTGGTAGGAATAAATGTGTTTGAGTTTTCACATATATATATATATGTTATATATAATATAGGTTAAACACGTAGGCTATATATACATATATAAAATATGCACATGTGTGTATGTTTGTGTAAGCTAAACTGTTTCAGCATACGATCATTATAAGGTTTCTAGATTATTTACGCCATCCGAGTTTTACAGCTCTCAGTCAATGTTTCCGAATCGTGTCCAACATTTACGTAATTCCACGCGCTGGGAGAATACACAAAATGAGGAACAAATGCGGTAAGGGAAACAAATACATTGTTTTAAATTTGACACAACAACGCCATCCATGTTGGATGAATCAATTGGCAGATCTACTACATATCAGGGTATCCTCGACGAATTTACGAAACTAATGATTTTTTTCTTTTAAACTGTGTTAAATAAAGATAATCCTTTCTCTAATCCATGTAAACAATTTTTAAAAAAGAACACATTAAATGTTAAATAATTTGTTATCATTGACCAAATATTTCAAGTCAACACAACACGTTGAGCAAACAAGGAAATTAACTTTTGTGTTGAATGGAGCAAAATGTATTTATATGGAAGACAAAATAATTCATTTACAAAAAATATTATATATATATATATACCCTGATTTTGGTTGGAAGAACAGTAGAGAAAATTCAAACATATTTCTTTACGCCCAATATTGATAAAATTTCACTTTATTATTTGTGTTATTTTATAGGTATTGATGATAGCTATCAAAAGTTTCAGCTTTAGACAACATAACTTAATGTATGAATATGTTAAAATGGTTTTAGTAACTTAAGTAACTAACTTTTACTGTTCTTCATACCAAAATCATGCAAGCTTATATGTAAATTCCATCCCGTCATTCGCATTAAGCACTATTAATTCCGTCCCGTCATTAGTATTATGCGGTGTAAGTTCCGTCCCATATTAAATGTAAGCAAAGTGAAACAAAAAATACTATATGAAACTGCTACATTTATGTTATATGCTCAAGAATAAATCTATATTGATTTTGAAATACCAACACATATAGCAGTGCAGTAATTGTGGCCATAAGCTCAAATTATAGGTTGCCGTTTTCACCTTGCACAAAGATGATATCGTAAGATCCATTCACTGAGGTTGATTAAGATTTATGGACCCTGAGGAATAATATTTTTTTGAAAATTTTCTTTAGGATCTTGTTTCTACCTCCGAACGAAGTGATTGACTATTTTTTATGGGACATCATGGCTAGTAAACCTCCTGGTGATGAACTAATCTCAGGATTCTGTATTACGTTTTCAAAACATATTTCTGAGGATGCTTTGCTCCCTCCAGAAATGTGAGTCAAATTGTCACTGTTCACGAACCACACAATAAATTATTATGAATAGTTCCACTCATAATTGAATAGAATAGTGTATACATCCCACCCAATATCTTAACATTTGTGGAAGTATTGAAAGATGTACAGAGCGAAACATAACCGTACATTCGTCTATGAAGCAAACCGCCAAATAAATTAATAATGCAGGGGAATTAGAATACATTGGCGACATAATTCTTATTGAATTTTTGTTCACAGGATTTTTGTAATTGTCTTTCTTAACAACATATTAAAAGTCCTGACCGATCTAACCTGTGCTAGGTCCACCATTTTGGAAAATGGGGTTTCAAGTCTACCTTTATTCGATTTTCAGAATTATCTTCGAAAATGTTGATCTTAGGTAAAATATGCAAGGGATCACAAATGAATAGAATACAATTTCCTACTAGATAAATATTTTGGTTTACCGTGGTGTCTTTTCATTGTCAAAGAATAAAAATGGCACTATACTATCATACCCAAGATCGATTTATTTTTGTCTAGGGTATTGGGATTTTTATTATGATGAGTAATTATCACATTATTATTCATATTTATACTATTATACAGGATGGAATGTTACGTAGATAAGAACATGGGCATAGTCGAAATGAGTGATCTCGATTCAGGGTGAGCATATGGATTTCCTGCATTACGTCATATATCATACACTTAAGCCACTGATTTGTGCTCAATTCTTCCTAATAAATCTTCTGAGTAGGCCCATAGATAAGCTTATCTCCACACCACATTTCACCCAATTAGTGGGAAAGGAGTTAAATTCTGTTTTGGGAGGTGGGTCTGGTGGCACGTTGTATTTTATCGTGGTATCCCCAGCAGGCCACCCACGAAGTAGAAGAACTGAAGTCATTACAAATAACACATCAAACATTTTCATTTACATTTTCACAAAAGCAGGTACTGTATACATTTTTACATTTTGAAAAACATGAAGACGTTTTTATTATATAGTCACATTCCCCTTCTTCATTGAGTTTTTTTTCAAGATCAACTTACTCTACGATTAGTTCGGAGTAATTACCTCATCCCTATTTACTGAAATTGGTGGAAAGTTTGGTATACATCAGACTGGCCCGTTTTTGCATGAACAGAGACCTACTTGATCCCTTAACAACGCGCACAATATCACCTTAAGTAATTCGTCAGGAGCCGGTGGCAGTAGATTGTTTATAGGCAGGAGTATGCCACCTGTGGTGTCAACTTCTTCCCTTTCTACAACTGCACTTGATGGTAGACCCTCAAGACAGGCATGTGAGCTGCATCTTCTGTGGGAGGTTCTGACCAATTTAACTTAGGATTTATTCTTAGAAAATCACGATTAAAACATTCGTACCGATATTCTTCGAGCGACTATTCAGTTTTGTTAGCCCTGTACAAACCGTTAGCGAAAATCTCTCCTATTCTCGGGATTCTCTATTGACTGGCAACTTCATCATTAAATAGATTTACAATAGTTCTAGTGTCGTCTCTCTCTCTCTCTCTTTTTTTTTTAATAATCAAATTGGATTTTCCCGATGACTGAAAGCTGACGTGGTGTTGCAACCACTGACCGAGTGTACGAACATTTAATGATTCTTCACGTCCTGATGTCTTGCCTTGAGTTTATTTTAAAAATATGTCAGTATACCTATTTTGGCTTTGTCCATCTTTAAAAATATTAAGTCCCAGTCCTGAGGAGTTAATTACATTTTTAATACTAACAGATCTATATCTTTGCCAACAATAATTGCAGTCTGCCGTGTGTTGGCTTATGTTATTGCTGTGTTGATAATGAGGGTGTCGTTGGCATCATCATTGCAGGACGCTCAGAGAGTATTTTTATAGTTCCTGTAATATAAAATATATCAGTCTGGTCTTATTCTTCTATTTTTTTTATTTTTTTTTGCATTGCGTTTTACTACCCATTCGGATTATACGCTTTCTTCTCATTCGTTAGAAAGATTTCTTGACTTAAGATCAGAGAGGTTTCGCCATTAAAAACAAATGAGTTCCCTTGTAATACTTGTTTGAATCACACTCACAGGACTGTGTGCTAACTATGCTGCCACCATGCTCTGAGTGCTAACTATGCTGCCACCATGCTCTGAGTGCTAACTATGCTGCCACCATGCTCTGAGTGCTAACTATGCTGCCACCATGCTCTGAGTGCTAACTATGCTGCCACCATGCTCTGAGTGCTAACTATGCTGCCACCATGCTCTGAGTGCTAACTATGCTGCCACCATGCTCTGAGTGCTAACAATAAGTCACAGGCGGCGCAAAATCCTTTGAGTATGAATCTTAATCCTGCCTACTTCGTGACCATCTGTGTTCATAACACATTCTAGATGTTGGGTTCTTAGAAATAATTCCTTTTTCGAATATAGTAATAATGATTGAATATAAATATAAGTAATTTCAAACGTAAGATTCTAGCACAAATCAGTGGTTCAATTTTATGATGTATGATGCGACACTGAAAATATCCACGTCCACTCTACATTGAGATCGCCCATATCGGTGAGGGGTAGGAGATTGGGTATCGGAAATTGCACCTATGCCCATTAGTTTACCTATGTAACATTTAATTCATTAAAATAATATAAACATGAATAATAATGTGACATTTAATCATTATAATAAAAATAACACAGGCAAAAATCTCTCGTTCTTGGGTATGATATTTTATTTTTGATAAACGATATATTTTTCCCCTTTAACAATGAAAATACACCACTAAATACAAAAATTTCAATATTATAGGAGACTTTATTCTCCCTATATCTAGATATGCGCATATTTTATCAAAGATCAACCGTTTTTGAGATAATTGTGGAACACCAGTGAAAGGTACGACTTGATCCACAACTTTACAACATGGCGGATTTAGCACAGGTTAGATAGGTCAGGACTTTTAAAACATTGATTAGGAAGGCAATTAAAACAATTATAAAGGGAAAATAATCCTCATGAATTATGTTGCCATTAACGTATAAAACATATCTAGTTCATCTGCACTATAACGGCAACATTGGAAAGAAAAATGTTCTTAATTAATAAAATGACTTATTAGAGTTGTAGTGGTGACCTGGCGGTCTAGGGGTAAGGTGTCAGACTTCCATGCTGGCGGCCGGGGTTCAATCCTCGGTCCGGTAAAGATTTATCTGATTACCAAACCCTTCCTTCACCTCTGACAAGACATCTTGTGAATGTGAGGAATGCCAGGCCTCCACCGTGGTTCGGATTCCACGTTAAACTGTAGGTCCTTCATTTCATCTCACAATCACCCTACCATTACACATTAGCGTAAGTGCGTATAACCCGAACGGGTAGTAAGACGCGGTGCTAATAATAATAATATTAGAGTTGTATAAGAATAACTACCAGTATGTTTGATTTATCAAGTATGTTTACTGTAAATTTATACCTTTATAGTATATATGTTCTATAGGAACAATACAATTTACCATTGAATAGAATTTTTAAATTTTTAAATGAAATATATAGTCTACGTTAATTAATTAGTCAGTAATTCAATAAATTTAATTTCATACCTATAAAAAAATCATAACGGAGAATAAAACAAGTCACCAAAGAATTACATAAGCAAGAAAAAGAATCATTTCTGCACTACGCTTTTTTTTTTACTTCTTATTGAAATATGAAATAAATGTTTAAAATGTAACGAGATTGTCTTCACTTTTATAGATCATTTATTTCATTTATTATATTCATTATTTTCTTCAAGGGACACAATTTTACATAGCACCCTTATAATGACAGGACGGAATTTACATAATAGCTTATATTGGTCGGGATGGAATTAACATTTAAAAAATGAAAACGGGATGGAACTTACCATAACCAAGTCGTAGTTAACGCCAGAAGATGTCCCAACTACGCATACTTGTCTACCAGGGAAATTATTTAATATTTTGTTCTTTGTTTTATGGGATTACTTTTTTCCTCCACGTGATTAGTTGTCTCTATAATGTGATTGTCATAACAATGACCAAGGCGCTTATTATTTTATGTCTAATGATTTAGTTACAAACTAATAATCGTTTCAAATATGAACAAAGCTCGGAAAGCTTCGTGCAACATCGGAAATTATGCATTATTAGGATTATTGCTTTTATCCGGTGCGTCTTTTTTTAAATATTTGGGTGTAGTTTAAAACCTCCTAGGAGTTAACTGAACCAACCTTGTGTATGGTCAGTTCTGTTGACATTTATTTGTTTTTATATTTTGATTATCAATCTTCAGTTTTGTTAAAATTAAATGTATTTTATTAAATTCTATTTACCATTTTCGGAATTTATAATTTCAGCTTTATATCTATTGTTTATTAATAACTTTTTGTAATTATATTATTTAATTAGCATGTTTGGGGAAGGAGAACAACAATTCAGCTTGGAGACTTTCAAAAAGAAATGATTTTTAAATGTGTTATTTTTAAATAAAACTTACGAAGAAATAAAATGTGCAAAAGTGCAAAAAGCAAGAAGAATAGCTAAACAATGGAAAACTCATCCTGGAGAGTTTCCAAGTATTCTTACGTCTTCCGCCGAAGTAAATATCAATATATTTAAAATTTATGGAGTTATTCTTATATGAAATCGCTCTATCTTTCGCTTTGTAGCTCCGACTTTCTTCTAACTATTTAAGTTATTTTTAATCCTGTTGTGAAGTTTTTTTCACCCCATCCATTCAAACTGAGAAATTAAATATTTCTTAAGCAAAGATGTAACTTTCAAGTGAATTATAATGCCCTCGAATTATTATGGAATTAATAACTGCAATATGGTTTCATGCCAGGTAGTGGTTGCAGGGACCAGATATTTGCATTGCAACAACTGATTGAAAAATTGATGGTAGTAAGGAAGAAAATAAGTGGCGTGATTTAGGTTTGTTAGGTAAGAACTAATTACTATTAAACAAAATGATCTCCATGATGTATTTTAACTTTCGCGTTTTGAAGATGATTGTAGAAACTGGCTCAACCTTTAAATGTCGCGTTTTCACTTAGTCTATGAATCTAACTAATAAATTCATTAAGTGAAAGTACTTTTAATTTAAATTCATACAAAGTATATTTTACAAATACGGTTTGAACTTTTAATAATTATTTAACACACAAAGCTGTTTTATCTTCGTCACCAAGGCCACATCGATTTTATGTATTTATAAGAGTGTGTGAGAAGTTTAATTCAAATTTGCTTAGTTTTTAGCACTACATTGTTTGTTTATTTTATTGTCTCAAAGATATTCTATTGTTTATGTTTGTTAAATAGCCTCTGATTTCTGATTTTATTGCCTATGTCTTTAAACACTTATTATTATATACTCACCAACATTCACACTCTTAATAGTAATGTCTTAACCCTTGTTTCTTAATAATATTCATTTCACAGTGTACCCAAGGGAACCAGCTTCAGATCTCGGATGGTAGAAATCTAGCCATATTTCACCCACAGGTATTGAGGTTCAAGATAGTATCCATATATTATTGAGTTAGGTGAATAATTAGCCGGCCTCCCACAAATAAATAAATTAACTGTTAGATCTAGTGAGTTAGTCCTGCGAGTGATCTAGTTAGCTAGTTAGACGTATAAAATGGTTGGGTTTTCAAACTCTAGTCAAGCAAGGGAGGATGTTTCACAATATACTCTGTTCCCTCCCCCACACACTCCCACCCTTAACTCACTTTACTAACCCTCTGATTGAATATTTGAATAAAAGCTAATAGATGTGTTCTGTTATTTCCAGGTAAGTTCCCTCTCGATGGTTGGTAGTCACCTCATTCCAGTGTTCCTGGCACCGGTGGCAGCCAGGTTCGTGTCGACGCATGCGCTTTGAAACCTACTGTTAAATGCTAGATTGACTTGTATGTAGCAGTTGTATTCTCAACATGAGTATGTTAATGTAGTGGTTTTAGTGGTGACACACCCCTCTGTTGTATTGTTTTCAATTGTGCGGCCAACGGTAATCCATAATAACCGACAAAAGTTGATCATTAACTCAAGCTCATTATATAGTATCAAAACACAAGTTTGAAAATGCGGTATTGAAGGTATATTCGATAAAATTAATCACAAGTAATATATTTTTAATATCCTATTGGTCTCGGCTACAGTAATTATAGAGTTCCATCAGTCAATATATAATAGGAGCAATGCATTGAGACCTGTAAGGGACACCTGGTGTGGGAGATGCCGGAGGGGTTAAATGATTGATATCAATATATCAATTTTATTTTTTAACTGAATAACATATATTTTTATAAAATTGATGTTTCTCACGAATGGAACTATTCGTTCTCTAAAGTATTTCGTGTAATATTTTTAAAAAGCAAATTAATTACGTACTCTTAATCAATATAAGAGCTTTTTTTTGTTTTGTTTCATCTACTGGGGTTATTGCTTGAGTATTCCTTAGTATTCATCAGTCATGAGGCGTGATCCTTTTGGAAGTGTTATCAGGAATGTACACTTTAAAGAGCACCCCCTCCCCCTTTTCCCATAGATATATTTCTAATCACAAATATTCCATTTATTAATATTTTAAAGAATCTTGTTGAGTGGTGAACGTATTCTATTAGGCTCATAATGATGATAGATTGCTGAGTTTCAGTTTAGTGAATCGAGTATTTTGTAAATAATCTCTGTTTTGTTGTTTGTAATACTCGTAACTGTTTAACAATAATATACAAATTTATACATACAAATTTATTTCACTTGTTGTGTTCCTAACTCATCTCAAAAGTTCCCTTGTACTTCAAAAACAAAGAGGAATTCTCTCAAATTAAAACATAATAAATAGTTGTAAATTGATTGTTAGTCAAAGAATAAACGATTATTGTTAAAAATTGAAGTACATAGGTATGAATGTCAAGTGGGAGGGGAATTGTTTTAAAACAACGTCCTAACCAGGACACAAAATTAGGTGCATCAGATGAGGAGATATTATATTGTGTTACGTGGCTCATTCGCTCAAATGGATTATACACGGGACAATGTAACCTTACACCAGAAAGGCGACATACTTCATTGATCTCGCGTGTCGAAACGTTGCACATTCCCATTACAAAGCTCTCAACAGGTTTTGTATCTGGTCTAGTCTGTGGAAACTCCTGACCTGGTTCACTTCCATGGTGAGATTGATAAAAGAGAATTAAGAGTAAATCACCACGCACCTGTAAAATAGGAGGCCCGGGGAGACCGATAATGTTTTGTGTCTAAAAACAACTGGAATAAACACGGAATTTGGCTGAGTAAGTAAAACTACTGGCATATTTGTTAATATGGGACATGTAAATAAAATCTTAAAATAATAGGTATTTGGATGAATGAAAAAAATTAACGAAAGAATTAAGCACGTTAATTCAAACATGTATTACTACCTCTTAAACAATGGTTGGAGGTTGGAGCACCATGTAGGTGCAGTTATTCCACCTGATGAGGTGATTGTGATGATAATGATAATTTGGTTCCAGTAGAAGTCTTAAACATAACTTAAGCGTAATTAATCATACCATGGCAACCATAAGTGGAATTACCCTCTGTAAAAATACCTGTGATACCTCCAGGGTTGAACCCGGGACCTCTAGATTACTGGTCATGAATGCTACCACTGAACCAAGAAGATGTCTATCGCTTTTGTGATGAAAAATAATACCTTTTTTGGAATACTATTCTTACCTCTCACTATTATAGAAAGCGGGTGTGATAATGTATGTTTTCTCTGGATACCCCTTTATTAGTTCTCCGTGAAAGAGAATGTAGTTTTAAGGTAAGCCTTCTGAATAGAAGGATCGGAATGGAATTCTAATTTAACTGATGCAGAATTAAAATAGAGTATAAGTGGCTCGTAGAAAGCATTTTACAGGCAAGCCTTTCATTGTGGCAAGAGTTTTCATCTGAACTCGTTTGTATGTAATTTAATTTTGTAAATTTATTTCATCATTAATACCGCACCGTGGAAACTTAGACAAAGATGTTAGACTCATATAGTTTTGTTTCACTTCGACGGTGAGGTCCGCGGGCCAAATTTAAAGTCTCTAAATTCCCTTGAAAGGTTTCTTGAAAAAGAGTGTCCAAGTCCAAATGAGCATGATACGAAATTCAAAATATTGCCTCATCTCTACAGATCTCACGTCGCGCGGCTGCAGAGCGGAGCACTTTAAGAAACCAAATATATTGATGTCAGAGTGACAATAGTTAGCGTGACTCCCGAAAATTATACTCTCGTAAATATTCTCACGTTTCCGCGTTAGTTACGTTTCAGATGGCACCACAAGGCACTCTGGTCCTCTTGACTGCTTACGAGCCACTTATACATCTATGCGGATGCAGAACATGTCCGCCAAACTAGTTTGTATGTGACGGATATGTTATCATTACAAAGGGTTGGTTAAATTTTATTAAAGTTGAGTGTACAAAGCAAATCTGTATTCCAGGACTATCTGGCCAGCACAACCCCGGGTGCCCCTATTTGAGCATTAAAATGCGATTTCACCTGCTCTAACGACCAAAATGTCAGGGAAAAAAACACAATATATTTTGATTGATGCTCCTCCCCAAACAATGAAGAACGATACTAAAATTAATGGATCTGGAAGATCACTTTTGTAGGAGCTTTGTGTTCATAAGCGGCTATGACGACAACTACCAACTTAATCAAAAAATTCGAGGAAATAAATGATTGAACAAATAAATATTATTGTGATTTTTTATGTGGGTGTTTTCTGGAAGTTGACTTTTTGTGGGGTATGGAAGGGGAAGGGGGAGAGTATTTGCACTCATTTAATAAACAAACTTTTTGAAAATTGCTTAGGACCTTCCGTAAAATGTTGTTTTCCCTGAAAAAGAACTTAAAATTATTCATAGAAGTTTATTGAAATGTATTAATAATTAGTTAAAATTTCAGTTATATTAATTGTTTCCTAATACAACCATAAAAATATCAGAAATCTATTAATCAAAATAATACAGATGGTTTCTCAACAAACCAATAAAATATTAAAATAATAACTCAAACAATCAAAATAATTACTAGCCGAACAAATAACAATAATTTAGTAATAATATCCCACCCCTCTGACAGAGATGTTCAAGGAGTTGGACTCTTGCTGCACTTGGTGGCTGATGGTGTTTGAACCTCAGATGGATGCAGAGGGGGAGAAGGAATTAAGGGGAAGGGGGGAGAAGTCTGTCTACCTGATAATCTCCACATGGTTCTCTTATCAGCTCTCAATAGATAATAAGTTTGCATTTCTTCCATGATAAATCTCATATTACAATATTGTTTTTAAATGTTAGTTTAATCTAGGGTTACATCTACTTTATAGGGCTATAATGTCTGGAAAACACTAATTTTAATATGTGTAGGCGATAGTCATAGACAAGTGTCGCACTAGTAAGCGTTATAAATAAAACGGTTTTATTGTGCTGAAACATTATTATTATTAACGTCATTATGGACGTAAATTTATTTAAATTACAAGATTGTATTATTTTTATTGCTTTTTAAGCAGGCTGTTGTAGGCTTGATTAAGGAGATTAAAATCCTGGATTTATACGCATCTATAAGTCAGGGTGGACTTGGAAAGTCGAGAATATTGTGAGCGCGGGAAATGTCAGGAAGAAGTCAGGAGAATTTTAAAAATTAACTGGAATTTTCAGAAATGTTCGAAATAATAATAACTACAAGGCATAAGAGCCCAGACCAGTTTAAACTATTGGTTATATCTCCAGTTCATACAATTTCTGCAAAGATCAATGATATATTATTTTGTCTTTAATAATTCTTCTCTCGAGAATTTAATAGATAACAACCAAAGTAATTATTTTTTCATCCATAGATTTGTATATAACAAACTGGGAAAAAACCTCTATAGTGTCGGTCCACAATAATTGAGCCTTACCGACCGATCGGCTAACTTCTGTTGGCAAGGTTAATGCCAGCTTCCGCTGATTGTACGTACAAGTGGTGGTCAGCACAAAAAACTCTCCAGCCATTAATCTCAATTTTCTATACCAGCGTTGCTACTTTTTCATTCAAGTAACTCGTCATTTATCCTCACTCTGTTGAGTTGACCTGTGATATATTATTATTATTATTAGCACCGCGTCTTACTACCCGTTCGGGTTATACGCACTTACGCTAATGTGTAATGGTAGGGTGATTGTGAGATGAAATGAAGGACCTACAGTTTAACGTGGAATCCGAACCACGGTGGAGACCTGGCATTCCTCACATTCACAAGATGTTTTGTCAGAGGTGAAGGAAGGGTTTGGTAATCAGATAAATCTGTGCCGGGACTGAGGATTGAACCCCGGCCGCCAGCACAGAAGTCTGACACCTTACCCCTAGACCACCAGGTCACCTGACCTGTGATATAGACCCAAAAAATGTTTAGTTCAGAGCTATTTTGCCTGGATATGATGACTAATTACAACTAATTTGTGAAAATCAAATGAACGTCAAGAATTCGTAAACTCCAATTAGCATTAAGTAGCTTGTAAATACATTTATATCTCAGATTATATTTAACATAGGAAAGATATCTAGACTTTAATATAAATATGTTAAACGGTATCTGACAGTAACAGAAGTTACTGAAACTATTATCATAAATGCATACATAAGTTCAAATGAACAGTATCTGTCACTTATAACAGTAACAGGTCCCGTGCTGTAGTGATCAGTGCACCTGGCTACGTGTTTAGGGATCCTGACTTCGATTCCTAGCTGGTACCTTAGTTAATTTTTCCTGAAAGAGGAACAACCTTAACGGTCACCAATGTTTGGTAAGTTAGGCTTAAGTTAGGTTTAAGTGTTTCCGCTGGTTTCACAGCCTCACCTAAACTCATCGGGACATGGAAAGAACCTCCATGGAAAGGATGTACGATTAGTACCGACATTAGTACCGGATAATTTTCCCACAAACTGGGCTACGATTGATATAACCCAGAAGCGCAATATTATATTATTATTTTTAACATTTAATATACATACCTATAAAAATAATAGTAATGACAAATCAGGACTGTGGAGTCAGTGTTCAAAGACTTTGACTCCAATTCCTTCATAAATTGCAAATATATGAAAAAATTATAGTAGCAAATTCCCTGCAGTAAATGGTATCACAAGCCATTTAATAATCACCCCTTGAATCATCAGACTACTTAGGACCATAATTCATATAGCATATTTTAACTAAAATTTCAACAATTTGTGGGAGCCGAGGGGCAGTAGCCATCATCTTCCCTTAAATATGAGCCTGTATTTATCGGTACAATATTATAAGTATTTATTTTGAAGCTAGGGTCAAAGTAGGTACACTTTTACTGACTCCATCCAAAATTGCTTCCGACCCTTGATGACACTGTAAAGTATTACCAATGCCGGTTAAAAAATGCAGTAAATATGTTTGTATTTCCTAACCCTTGTTTCATGACAAAGTCCTAGTCTACTCCCCGTTACGGACTCAAACTAATGACTCTGATGGGAGTGCCGTGTCACCAAGCGGACATGATCTTATCCTGCCTAGGGTTAGTTAATGCCTTGTCTAGGACTCGAACTGAGAGCTGGAGCACGTCCACGCATATATTTAGAGCGACGTCCCCCCCCCCCCTGCTCCACCCCCGCCAAAGGGACGCTATTTCTGTCTGTGTGCATTACTCTAGCATCATGTGCATTATTATGTAAATATTCTCACAAGTTCGTGACGTAGATAACTAGGGCTGAAAGCTGTCCCGAGTAATCTTGAAGTATCTGTAGGTATCAACAAATGCTTTTTACTCCTCTGTTGGAGGATTTTCTTATCAAGCTCACATATTAATTATATGATTAATTAGGAAAGTAATGTTCAGTATCACACACGAAACATCCATTATTTTTAATATGACATTTTTAAGTTTTGCTAGAGTTTGCTAAACAGAATTATTTTTTTCCTTTGATACCGGATTTATAACTTTCTTTTTTCATTCTATGTATAATTAAGGTAAAATATAAACTAAAATAATATGAAAGAGAGGAGCAAATACTAGGAAACAGAGAGGCAATAACTTGGAGGGATGGTAACAAAAATCACAATTAAAATATAATTATGACCAGTGGCCTGGGGTCTAACACTTTCCTCCAGATTCAGGCAGTATCACTACAGATTTGTTTATTAATTTATATTATTCAATTTTGCTATTTAATTCAAATTTAAATATAAATGATATTATATTCGGATTTAAAGTGTTTTAAAATAGAATTGCAGTTTTTAATAATTTAATAAGACTCCAATACAATACTATTATAAGGCATTAGAAATTAATATACACATATATGATTAATATTAATTTAAATAAGAGTTCAAACCCCGCTTCCCCTCAGTACGGCCTTGTTTTACATTCAAGTTATTCAAGAATAATCCTGTTTTGCTTTTGTCTGGGATCCTCATCAATTACACACACACACACACACACACAATATATATATATATATATTATATAGATCGAGAATGCGCATCGGTTGAGTGCGTGGATTACTTCAAGATCGTGTGATATTGTTTGCAGGTGATGGGCAGTTTGTTGTTCGAACCCTGACCTGTTATATAGAGAGTGTTTTTTTTTTCTAAATGGTTTACCAAATCCCTCCACAATAATGTGGGTACATTTATTTTAATGCTGTACAACCCTAATCCCTATCTAATTAGTGTAAATCTACCGAAACAATGTTGTCACGCACCTCTAAGCCTAGGATAACCTGGAAAGTCAAGTATTTCACAAAATAAAATGAAAAATACTGTAATATTTGTGAGTTTAGGACATTCAACATCAAGCCCACGCCTTTGCATGGGATAAAAATTAACTTAAGAACGGACGTATAGTAGAAACAAAAACTATAAATGCTTAAATAATTCTAAAAATAATCCTACAGTGTAACAACATTATTATTTTTATTTTTAAGTAGTTTTATTGTAAATGTATTTTTTATAAATCCTCTACAACTTAGGCTATTTGGCTTGGTCACGAAAATGGCCTGAAGGAGTCTTCCTTCCAGGATGTAGATTTAAAAAGTCCGTGGCGGTATATATCTCTTTAGAATAGGAAACAAGAGAAAGTTAAAATTAAAAAGGAAGTCATTGTTTTCAAGGAGCAAATATTAAAGTGACTGTAAACTCGTCAGAGGAAGAAGAAAAGAGTTTTCAGCACATATATAATAGCCGTCTTGGGGTGAACTTCTCATTTTCTTTCCTCTTTTTCTATTTGTACATTGGCGTCTTAGTGTACTTAAACTGCTTGGCTGCGTCAAGTTAAGATGCAACCCACTTCGCAAAAAACTTCGGAATCTCCAAGTAGGCATCGTCATTAAGAACTAAGTAAACTGATTCAAACCCAATAGAGCTTACCTTCTACTGGTTTCTTTTTTCTCCTTGAAACATTAGATTGCATAACATAAACATAAATTTTCCCATCAAGAGAAATCATCATATTGTAGACACCAATGGCACGACTTCACAAAAGTAATTTATAGAAGATTAAGTCTTATTTATGTGTATATTAACTATCCAAAGCGTCAGGAAATGTGGAAATTTATCATGAAAAACCTGGCAAATATAGGAATTTTCGTCTTAAAGAAAATATTAACAACCTTGAGACAGCCCGGATAGGAAGTAATACGTGGTGAAAATAATATGGCATGCCAGGGTTTTGAAGTAATCTGCTAATACTATACTCTATATATGAAAGTCTTTCTTACCTTTGTGAAGTGATTTTTTTGAAGCTGCTACTGAGGCAGTTTATTTTTAATTAGTACAGCTTACTACAGAACTTGGACATCACTAGTCTGTATGTACGTATTATTCTACATCTTTCTAAAGTAATACTTGGAACAGTACCATTTTATACACTCCCAAACACGTGATACGTTGGTAAACTCCATTTGTATTGAAATACAATAGGCTCTTTCTGATGGGTTACACTATGGAGTAGCGTATAAGATAAGTCCATAGTGTAGTTCATAAAGGTAATATGGCTGTCTTTCAGGGTGAACGAGGCAACCATGTAAAATATAACGTAATATCGGTTGTTGTCTTGTTTATAAACAGGGCTAGTAGAAGAGGTAAACCAATGTTGATATAGTGGAGTTAACTGATTTGTTCTCAGAGTTGCAGAACACAATAACGAGCCCTTATCCTCTTTGCGGGATTAGTTGAAATAACATGAATTTGTGGTATGCATTATATAGTATGAAAGATGAGTTGAAACCCGTCTATCTCGTTCATTTTCACTTCAGTCGACAGAAAGCAGCACTGTCGCAATTCACACTACCGACCCATTGATGAGGCACGGTTTCTATTGTCTCTTTTATACCTTGTAGTTAGGGGCAAAATATATTTGGGGGGGGGGAATAGTGCATTTTTCAAATTCTAGACTTTCTGAAGCTAGAAAAAATATTAGGTGACCAGGGATAGTACATGGGCAGTGGTGAGAACACTGGGGGGCTGGGGAGTATGGAATACTTTCATCACAATCTGTAAAGAAGTTATCTACTTTCAATGTTTGATCAGTTATGAGGTTGGGAACTTTTTATTAGCAGGGATTAACAGTGGGGAAATTTAAAACTCATCTGTACAAGTTTGCGGGAAAGAACTTTCATAATTGAAGGAACCGTGGTACTGAGTCACTCTAGAATTTTCTAACTCAAGATCTCGACTCTCCACAAAATTCCCAATTTTCAGGCTTTTCCTCAACATTGAAGGGGGTTGAGCTCTCCCTTACGCCTCTGTTTGCGACTACAGGCAAGTAATATCCACCAGGGCTGAGTATGGGGGTCGAAGTGGGCCACACATACGATTGTTCGCTTGCCCATAAAAGTTATATCCACCAATGGGAGGGAAGAACTGCTCAACTTGGCACGCTTGACTCGATAGGGTATTGGCACATTTCATATGATCGTTCAGAGTAATATGTTGTAAAAATGAGAAGCGAGGAGTATTGAGATATACAATGTGAAATAGCTGTTGTTGGGAATAGTCCAACACTACAAGATTCTTGGTGATACTGCTCTTATTTTTACATTCAACATGATATTTATATCACGACCAATGTTTGTTTTATTGAACCTGGTTTTACCACTCAATACAATAGTTAAATTGAGTTCAGGAAACGAGGATATTGAGGAAAATTTTTATTTATTATTATTTAGCAACATGTCTTACTACCTGTTAGAGCTATACGCTTAAGCACTAATTAAGCTAATAGATTAGGAATTGGGAAGGTTACATTTTAGAGGAAGTGAGCCCGCATTTGCGTGGAAGGAGGGTGGAAAATAATTTAAGAACCCCAGCTCACCCAACCAAGACTTGAACCTTGATTTCCCCGTCCTCGGCAGTCTAGCTAGTAGAGGGAAACCACATAGTTTATAAAATACAATCATATATTCTTTCAGCCAAAATTGATAGTATTTTACTATAATTATTATTTGTGTTATTTTATAGGTATTGATAATATCTATCAAAAGTGACAGCTGCAGATAACATGACTTAATATGTGATTATATTACAAATGTTTTACAAATTATAGTAACTACCAAGTAATGTTATTCCTACTAAAATCAGTGTATAGGTGTTCTCTGCAGAGACGTAGACAGAAATATATTTAGGAAAAGGGGGTTGGGAAAACTTGTTAATTCCCGTCCAGAATGTATCCTGTTTGAATCCCGTCAAGTGACATTAGACAGCGTTTCAGAATCCCCGTCAGTCGCAAAGCCCCCCCCCCCCTCTCTCTAATTACACAAGAGTGCTAAACACCGCCAAGTCTACATACAATCAAATAATCAATTTAATCATCGCTTCGAACGAGTCATGAAAGCTGAAGCGTAAAGTATGGTGCGCGGAACTTTGTGATTATTGCGGCGTTGGTAGCTACCTCTCTCTTACACTCTGGACCCGGAGCCCTGGATGGCGTCGTGCGTCGACATCCGTCAGCAGCTGGCCACCGACGCCTGCGCAGATCAGACCCGCATCCACGTCATCCCAGCCACAGCGGACCCGCCCGGCCTAATCTTTATGAAAAGGTAAGACCCATGGCGAACATTAGGGCTGTATCGTATGGCCTCGGTTTTATTGCGCACAGGACCGTGGCAAGAGGTGGGGGAGGGGGGGGGGTTCAACCTCGTATCCCCCTAAAGTATTATTAATAATGTATATTTGTATGCCTACTCAATGCTTATGAAAGCAGATTTTTAGTTTTTTGTAGTTTTCAGAAAATCTATACCCCAATATTCGTATGTTGGTCATATCTGAACGATAGCTGCTATTATATATATATATATATATATAATATTATAATAATTTATAATTAATACTTAAGAAACGACACTTATAACATAATATATTTTCAATGTTGACCGCAAAAAATAATAGTTTTTTTTCTTCTAAAAGTTGCTCCAAGTTTCCATAGTTAAGAAAATCATTATGTTGTTACGTTTAAAAATTAACTTAAAATGGTTGCAAGATTATGACGTTAAAAATATTCCTTGATATATTTTGGGAAACCTCACCACGAGTCACCACGCCTGCCCACCGTTCCCCCCTCCTACATAAATAAAAGTTTTGGATTAGGTCCTGATTTTTTTTTTTTAGCACCGCGTCTTACTACCCGTTTGGGCTATACGCTTCATGTTGGTTAATACACCCTTTTCAACCAGTAAACCAGGATACCTAGAAAACTGGCGAAAGTAAAACGTTCATTAAAATAGTTATCGGTTTAAATACATTTATACCTATAGTGTAATTTTAACAATAGGCCTTATGTATGTGTTTTCTAGTTATATTGAACACTCATTAAAATTAAGGTGACAATATTGTCTGTGTACTTACTTTTTAGGGGGAAAAAATCAGTCCAAATAACACACGGTGCATTTTTTTGAAGCATCATACAGTTGTAAGCCCGGGCTATTGCAATTTAAAATACACTAATAAAGTAGGGCCAAGGAAGATTAATTTGGGAAGAAATGTACCTGTATTTGTTTGGAGGTAGTTTTAAAAACCATTTAGAAAAAAAAAACACCACAGCAAAACTGGTTGGGAATCGAACTCTGATCACCCTATCAGACCAGGAGCACACAAAATGACAAGAAACGTTTCGAAACATGATGAAACGAAGCATCTTAAAAACATGACACAAACAATGTTTCAACTAATTTCTTTCAAACTAAACATAATGAAGCAAAAATATAATGAAAGAAAAAAATGGCAGTCCTAATATGGTGATGGTGTGTAATGTTGGTGATATCGATAATGACGAATTTTTATTTATTGGAGCTTCTTAACGTTCTCTTTAGAGCCGATGATTGTATCAGCATATGAAATTATCTATGAACGAGATCAAAGGTTCTAAAAAATTTTGATGGAAGAGGTATTTCCACAAACTTTCAAAGGTTCTTTTGCATGCCACAATCTACATGAGACCGACGGCCTTTCTCCCCTCCGAAGGAAATTGTGCTACGGATTTTTATTGCTCTATAAAAGTCTATCGACCCCAACTGGGTTCGATCTCACATACATTGGGTCCTGAGGCGAGCACTTTACCCCAGAAAGCACCGAGGTCGGCTGTCATAATGATGAATTATTAGTTTTAGTTTCCTGATATTGGTTGGTTAAGCAGAAGGAATCATAACGTAATAGATACCAGGTTTACCATATTAATGAAAAAATAACCTGGAAAGGTTATTTGTAAAATACAAACAGGAGTTTAGGAAGTTCCCTGACACCTTTAGAGTATGTTTAAAGAGTAACAAAGCACAAACAAAACAATAATGATCACCATAGTTCAAAATTATATATAGACCAGCTTCACGTGAACAGAGGGCTTTGCATCTGCGTATTTTTCACGAATTAAACTAAACAAACAGGATGAAACAAGAGAGATATTTTGTTTCAACGTGTCTCCCTGTGTATCTTCGTGTGTCATCGCTTTTGTTCCGATTTGTGTCAGCAAGTGTGCAGCGACTCATTTGCGAGCATGTAGTCAAAGTGGAATGGCACACAATGAAACACAATGACACAAAAAAAATATCGTTTCCTCGTGTTTCGAAACGTTTTGTGTCATCCTGTATGCACCCAGCCGACCTGTAGGAAGCCATACTAATGCCGGTATCACGATCAACTTAACGTTAACTTAACGTTACGTTCACTTAAAGTTAACTTAACTTAAGAAAACATATGTGTGATCATGATTCACGTAACTTAACCTAATATCTCGAGCCAAAAATCTGCATTCTCGAGTATGGTTTGTGATTTGTACTATTTGTAAAGTGATGATATGTGAATGTTTACAGTTTTCAATCAATATAATAAATATCTATTACTAAACTTTTTTGGTAAATTTAGTTTTCCTATTTTAGTTTAATTATTTTGTTTCAATGTCTGATCACTTTAACTTAAGCTAAAGAGTAGACCTTGGTAAAAATACCAACAAATGAATTACTAAATAGCCTTAATGACGTCACTCGCATAATGATTGGCTGGCTATATCACGTGATACCCTTCAAGTAACGTTCTCTTAAAGTAAAATACTTCCCAGGACATCTCTTACGTTAAGTTAACTGCTTCGTGATCGCTTCCATTTAAACACACGAGGGAATCCTTTACGGTAAGTTACGTTAAGTTAACTTTCAGTTAACGTTAAGCTGATCGTGACCCCGGCATAAACGAGCCTGACATGAACCCGCGTACTTACCGATGCTACTGAGAAAATAAGAAATAATTTGTTTGTATCCTTTATGCGTAAGTTTAAGCTTAGAAAGTATATTAATTTTCTATCGTAATGTCTCTTGTGTCAATTGAAGTAGTGATGATTCATGTTATTGCTAATCAGTCAAAGTTTTTGTGATCCAACGCACATTTATTGAAATTCTCCTAAGTGCAAACAGTTTAATTATTTAACTTCTTTTCTAAAGGTATGTTGGGAATTAGTGCGAAAAATGGGCAACATTCCTAACACTTCTCTTATATCAATTATAATAAATAAAATATGTTTTACCATACATGTACACACGAAAACAAAAGTGAATTTCAAATTATATCAAAATTAATATTGTAATTCTTTTTTCATTTTTAATTATTTTTTTTAACTCACCAAATCCACCCGAAATTGTTCAGCCATATTATGTTGTAACAAAACGTGTAACACGTCAATTTGAGAATTTCATAGATGTCTAAATACACAAAATATAATTTATGCAAAAACCTAATTTATATAGAATTCACCTTCAGAGGTGGTCGCATGTTCGTTTGGCGTCACTCTCATGTTAAGACTAAACTGCCGATGACAGGGAGATTGGGGTTCGATTCCCGATCGGGTATACTGAGGCTGGTTTTAAAACATGGGTTTCACTCTTCCTCCATGAAAATGTGCGTACACTTCCTATGAATTCAACCTAATCTGATTCCTAACACATTAACGTAATTAGTACATATACGTACAACCTGGACAGGTAGTAAGTTGTGATGCTAAAAATATAAATATATATAACAAATGTTTAGTGATTTATTTTACTGTTAGATTTTGATAGGTTGGGATGGCTAATAATGGTAGTAATGTTTGCGTTCTTGTCCGATTTAAGTGAGCTTTGTGTAAATTTTATAACTATCTAAAATAAATTGAAAAATTAATTTTATCTATTCTTGTAAGCCTGCTATTGTTGTATGTTTAGCTGGTAAAAAAATATTGAATTTTTCAAAATATGGCACAGGAAAAGTGTTAATAATTCCGCCCTCTTTGCGTACTACTCCCGTATTGTGTATAAATGTTGTTCATTAATGCACGTGGCAAACTATACAACATACTGTGAACGCGCGCTAACATGAAAGGCTCGTTTCTTGATGGGGTTTATTATTTTCTCTCCACATTTATTGACAAATCACTATTCTGGTCTATCAGTATTGATAGTTCAAGCTACCCGGTACTGAAATCATAGTTTAGACTGCTGAAGAAATCATACTCGCTCTGGTGGTATTGTGGTTTAAGGTGTTAGGCTAGCAATGTTCTGGATTGCTTATGAAGAAGTTAAGGTCTGAACCACAGCCAAGTTCAAATGTGCTTTATCATTGTTTTTTCCATCCCTTCTCTCCGCTAAAGCGCTTTCACTTTCTCTATTTAGTATTTCTCATTTCAATTAGGCCTATCTATATTAAGTCGTTAATGAACTTTGTTTTAAATATGCTCTTAAAAAAATTATTTTCATTTTATGCAAGTAAACAAATAATTGCTTTTTGTAACAATGTATTATTTCATAGCAAAAATGTTAGTAAAATTAATTCGTTTACAATATTGGACTGATTCCTCTTTCGCAAAATTATGCAAAACCTTAACACAGCTCGCACCTTTTTCGGTGGATCATTCAATTGATTTTAATTTACCATCCCTTTTATGGTAATGTAATTATTCCTCATTCAATACGTAAATGTGTGCTGTAAAGTCAAAATGAGGGCTTATAAAATCAAAATACTTAATATGGTTTTGTTGAGCTCTTTATTTATTTATAAAATTCGAGAAAATAGACAAATTAGGTCTATAGATTTTTAGTTCAATTAAATAGTTAATATTCATAGGTATTTTAGAAACACGTTTAATAATTTCATAAAATTAATTTGGTTCTCTGTGAAAGTTTAACTCTAAAAACCGTAACACCCGCTGTGGTAGCCTTATGGTTTAAAGAGTCACTCTCGCTATTTATTAGACTGCCGATGATGGAATATCAGGTTCGATCCCGGTCGAGTATAGTGCTGTGGTTTTTCCTAAATGGTTTTTCGCTTTCCCTCCACTCAAACACCATACTAATCCTTAGCTTATTAGAGTAATTAGTAAATAGATGTATAACCTAAACGGGTAGTAATACGCAGTGTCAGAAAAATTAAACCGTAACAACATAAGTTTATTTATTTTACCAATTAGTTATCATCTCCAGTCCTTGTACAAATTTAATGTTGGTCCACTGTAAGTTGGGAGGCCCCCAGATGGTTGAATTAGCTTGATTATTACTTAGAAGTTTAAGGTTTGGCCCCAGAGAATTGACTGGACTTAGATATGACTTAGATTCAAACGGGCTTCACTTTGACTCGGGAGACTTAAGTTCAGTGCAACCAGATGCTACTTAGGTTAGTATCCACACAGTTTGTTTCCTCATTATTCTTACAGCTTAATGTTATATTGCGCTTTCTTAAATTCTCCATCTCATTATCTTTTATCTCTGGCTGATTTGTCATTCTGATACTATTTGGTGTAGAAACACATATATAAATAACTTTAATATAACAGAAATATATTCAATTAAACACAGTTCTCTCATAAGGTTGGAATAGTTTATAATAATATCCCTGCAACTGGTTAAAAGATCATACAAGTAATCAATATTATGATTGGAATTAAAAATTATATCATATCAATATTAGAAAATGTTTTTGTTTTGTTAAAAGTGGCTACTTTTAATTCATGTTCTGTCTTTGGTCATGTTAAAAACAACAAGACACCTGGCACAGAGACTGCAGACGTTCATCAACTGATGTCTGAGGAACATATTGGGCCTATAATGGCCAAACGTACTGTCGAATGAAGAGTTGTGGAAAAGAATCGACCAGATGGTTGTAGGTGACGATGGTTTGACCACACTCTGAGGAGAAACGAGGACAACGTCTCAAGAGGAGCTCTGAACTGGAAACAACAAGGACGCCTACGTCGGAGCAGGCCAAGGATCACTTGGTGGAGGACAACGTCTCAAGAGGAGCTCTGGACTGGAAACAACAAGGACGCCTACGTCGGAGCTGGCCAAGGATCACTTGGTGGAGGACAACGTCTCAAGAGGAGCTCTGGACTGGAAACAACAAGGACGCCTACGTCGGAGCAGGCCAAGGATCACTTGGTGGAGGACAACGTCTCAAGAGGAGCTCTGGACTGGAAACAACAAGGACGCCTACGTCGGAGCAGGCCAAGGATCACTTGGTGGAGGACAACGTCTCAAGAGGAGCTCTGGACTGGAAACAGCAAGGACGCCTACGTCGGAGCTGGCCAAGGATCACTTGGTGGAAGACAACGTCTCAAGAGGAGCTCTGGACTGGAAACAACAAGGACGCCTACGTCGGAGCAGGCCAAGGATCACTTGGTGGAGGACAACGTCTCAAGAGAGCTCTGGACTGGAAACAACAAGGACGCCTACGTCGGAGCAGGCCAAGGATCACTTGGTGGAGGACAACGTCTCAAGAGGAGCTCTGGACTGGAAACAGCAAGGACGCCTACGTCGGAGCTGGCCAAGGATCACTTGGTGGAGGACAACGTCTTAAGAGGAGCTCTGGACTGGAATCAACAAGGACGCCTACGTCGGAGCAGGCCAAGGATCACTTGGTGGAGGACAACGTCTTAAGAGGAGCTCTGGACTGGAAACAACAAGGACGCCTACGTCGGATCAGGCCAAGGATTACTCAGAAAATCAAGAGATGAACTCAAACGTGTGACAGGGAATAAACTTGAATGATGAACCTTTGTTGCAGTCCTATGCTCCACATAAGGTGTTAGAGAAACTTATTTACATCTCCAAAAGGCCTTATTGTTTATTTTTTATTTCTTATCAAATTAGACATGAATTCCGGAGGGGTGGTAAGACGACCATTCATACTAATTAAAACAAGCTCAATACACAGTTTAAAATATTATTATATATACCTATATTTACTAACGCGTTTTAAACGTTTGCCAACCACTCTTAAACTTTTATCAGTTGAAAATCATACTCTCCTGCCTATATTAAATATGTTAGCTTCAGTGGCTACATTTGGTAGGTGAACAAAGTTTAAAATAAATACTCTATTTCATCTGAAGTTGAGCTGCATGTTTTCACCCCTAAGACATTCAACGAAAGGTGTCTCAAAATAATGTACACATTTTAGGACGTAATATTCAAATGTTTCTCTCCCAAGCCATCGAAAGGAATGTAGCGCTCCTACTGATGTAAAAATAGAAGGGAATATATACATATTCCTCTCCTCTCTTTTGGAGATAGTTCGCTGTTAGTGGAATATGAATTATAGCCTAAGGGTGAGTTATCGTAGCAGGAGGAAAACTCTTCTTTACAGGAGAGAAAAAAATGTTTCCTGGCGTAGGGAGCATTGCGGGTATTTTTGCGGTCCAAGGGGTGGGAAAAACTGTCTACACTACATTCATAGTAAGATTATAAAACTGTCTACACTACATTCATAGTAAGATTGTAAAACTCAAATATTCATAGGGCTTTGGAAACAATCCCAACTAGAGAATGTACAGAATTGTTCAATGATATATCATACAATTTTAGTAATATTCATATTAGTTTTAGTAAGGAGAATTTGAATTTATAATATAAGAAACGTACTTGGGTGGAATAGCTCATTAGATAAATTGGTACACCATATTTGGTCACTTAAACAATATAAATGTGAAACATAACATTAATATAATTTATTCAAAGAGAAACTAATATATTGCTAGGCACAAAAACGGACCTCCGCTAACACACCTTCGTGGCCAGCCTGTAGATGACCGTACCGGCTTCGCAAGTATAATGAGGGATACACGGACTGAATGTTTATCTTCCTTCAATATCAAACCTTGTAGTGATCGTATAGTGGGTTAAATTAATTAAAGAAATCATATATTTTAGTTTATTTTAGCAATGCACTCGATACACGTCACGCGTCTTATTTAGTGTGAGAGTGGCCGTCAACCATATCCCCTGCTTAGCCGTAATATAATATAAATACTACGCGCTATCACGCCTGATTATTATCTTTTTTATTCTAATTATATCCGCGGTGACTAACCTAGCGACTAACGCGAGGTGTCTTTTAAATGTTCACAAAAAATGTGACACCCCAGAAATCACCTGGGCGCGTCCTTGGCCGTAGCCCGGTCCAAGACAAGGGAAGAAAGCCACCTCTCCTTAATAGCTTTTAGGACTCTATTGTTTATTGGTGGCGACTCTCACAATTTCCTGGTTAACAGGTTATTGACCCTCCAATACCCCGTTACTGCCTACAGGGTTTCTAATACATCTTATTTTCTAACGTACATAAATAATTGCATCAATATCAAAAATTAAGTCAAATAAAACAGGTACAATAACATTTCTAAAAAATCATCATTAAGATTGTAAATTAGCATAAAACAAGGGAAAATATAAATCTGTGCAAGTACAATATTTAAGTAGTAGCAGATTATAGGTATAGCTGATAAGCAAAATGAAAAGTGGAAATTGACAAATTGACTATATTAAAGTTATTAATATAATAACTTACAGAATCTACAAAATTCTGAGTATATGAGAAAATATTATGTGTTTTATGAAGGTTATGACCTAACAAATATACTGGGTTGGTCAGTATGCCAACAATAGTGAACTTATTAGTTGAATAATTAAATATACCGATAAATAGTTTGAAAATTTGTTGACAAGGAAGACATTTTCTGTAATGTTTAGAGTTTAAACAGTGACAAAAGAAAGATGATTAATATAAAGGTTAAAATTGTTGACTAGGTTGTTAATTTATTTACCTTACACATGTAAAAAAATTAACAGTATAAAATCAATATAAAACGTATTAAAATTAATGTTAAGACATAACAAGTAACTTATTACACAAAATTATCAAAAAGTTTAATGGATTTAATGTTAAAAACTTATTATTTGAGTCAAATTGTTTATAAAAATTTGCTTGTGTTAACTATCAAGACAAGATTAATAATTTAGATTAATGGAAATCAACAGATGTGTCATCCAGGTTATGCTATAGTCAGTTATAATCTATACTTATTAAATAACATGTCCTGACTGACTGACTGACTGACTGATTCATCATCGCCGAGCGCAAACTATCAAGGCTACAAGCATGAAATTCGGACTGTATATTCATTTTGTTATGTAGGCACCCACTAAGAAAGGATTTTAGAAAATTCCACCCCAAAGGGGTCAAAATAGGGGATGATAATATGTATGATAATATGTATGAAAGTCCGTCATTTTGAAAGTTACATAAACAAAATTTTGTATTTCGGTTATTGACGTAAAACAAATAAATACGTGTTTCAGGAATTTTTAGAAATGTTATTTAATAAGGGATGAAAAAGGGGGTGAAAGTTTGTATCGGACTTGCATTATTTTTGATCTGCGGTCAAGTTATGGTCATCAACGTAACGTAATATTTTAAATTAATCTGTAAATACATATGTATATTTTCGTATTTGTATATAATCAACTTCCACGCGAGCAAAGCCGCGGGCAACAGCTATCTAGTATATTATAAAGACAAGATCATATAAATAAATGATTGATTGCTATGAAAGAGGCATAGCCAAAAAGGAAATTTTACGTTTGAAATGTTTGAATAAAGTAACGTTCCTTATCTGTGTTGCTTTAATTCCTCTCCTTATATAATTTATCGCTACTCTTGGCTGGGGGACGACATGTTTCGGCGATTACGCCATAATCGGGTCTTCAGATTGAAACTAAGATGTTATTCCCGATGTTAGCACAGGGCATATATAAAGCATTCATAGTGATATTAGAACTCTATACATATTCAAAAGGTTATTGAGACAAATATAGATATGTTATAAACTATTGTACAAACACTCCATAGTAAATTAAATGTCATATATTACAACTAAAAAACAAGGCAAGGAAGAAAAAATACACATTGGATTGTTATCTATTTATTTAGCAAAAATACAATGATGGTCCACAATAAACATTGTTTGATTCCATGCATCGTTTACTATCACTAAATTTGCATAGCATATGTATAGTAATTAACTGTTTTTTAATTAAAGAACACAGTCATGCAAACGAATGAGACTCATTTCATCCATTGTGATTTTATTAAGTCTACCACAAAAACTAAATATAGGTTCACATATATTCAGCAATCAACTCAACTGCCATTGTTCTAACACATGTCACGTGGGGGACTGTTTCATAAAGCTACAGGTCTATATTTTACAAGAGAACTCACTTGCTTATTGTAAGAAATTAGAAAATAAGATTTCATAAAGCTGCTACTAAACACTGGTTATTACTAGTGTAATTTTACAATATATAACTATTTTACAAGTAAGATTAGAGTTTGGTTTTATAAAGCTACTTGTAGCTTACAAGTATTCGTAAATCGAGGACTATATTCTACAAGTCTCATCAAATAAGTAAAATACTTTACAAGTACTGTAGAATTTTAGTAGGTTATTTGCACATCATTAGTTCAGATTACTATTTTAATGAACAAATTACCTGTGCTGACATTTTAAGTAACATGTATATTATGTTTATAAGCCTATCTATGATGAGGGTGTAGACAGGCTATTATTGAGGTTAGGGAACGAGTTGATTATTGAGGTTAGAAGTGTAATGTTATTTTTGCTCAAATAATTACTTTTAATATAAATTTAATAGTCGGTTGACTCAGTCTTTCAAATAATTAATTACGTTGACAGCTTTACTGTTTATTTTTTTATTGCAATCACAACTTCTAAAGTTTCGAATATTAGTTACTTATTTACAATTAATATCTACTATATATATAATTTACTTACCTTTATTTCACTATATTAAATTTTCCTTCTTTATTTTTATTCATAAACTGTCAACCCGCCATGCATATTATTTGTTTGGTAGGTGATTTTAACGCTATCTCCTTTTGAGAGTGGTTTATTTCGGAACTATGATCTTAATCTCATTTATGTTCTTGGACGCTTATAACATCTGGCTGTCATTTGAAGAACTAATTGCCCCTTGTGGAAGAGATTATTTTCGTTTGTATATTTGGTGCGAGATATAAAATTAGTTTTAATGATGTTTTATGTTTATTGGTCAAATTAGAATATTGAGTTTTACAATAATAATTCATTTAATTGTCTAAAGAGCTAAGATTGTTTTTTAGTTATAAATCTTGGCAACTAGTGTCTAGGCCGGAAGTTATTTTAAAGAAGAAAGAACATGTTTGTGAAGTGTTAATGATTTGGTTTTGTGGACTCGAAAAAAATTGTTAGAAAGGATAAGGATGGACTACATTTGGGCCATCTTAAATATGTTAACTTTCTATATTTAAATAATCTATAACTATGGCAGCAAAAACTTTTTTAAAAGTAAGGACTAGCCTTCAAGGAAGGGCAGGAGATAGTTTCAAGAAGAATATGTGAGGTATAAAACCAAGAATATATAGTAGTTACCAGAGCCTGAGATCATCAACCTGCGTTATTGGATGAGACAAAATAATTAATCCAGCTATTAGAAGTGTCAAGTTATAATCCAATATAAAACCTAAATTAAACCTGTCATGTTATAATTTCATTTCCAGGAATATTTCTGTAATAAATCATAACTTTATTTTGTATTTTGTCATCACATTGCAAGTGAGTTTTAAAATATTTCAAGTGTTGTTTAAAATACTTATATTAATTTCATTTCATAGGAGGTATGCCTTATTAGTTCGGGTGTATTAAAAGGGCTTTTTTCACAAAAATTACAGTCTGTGTATAGCCTTAACGGGTTGTAAGACGTGGTGCTAATTATTATTATTATTATTATTATTATTATTATTATTTTTATTATTATTATTATTACAGTCACTATATACATTTCATGGTGTCATTGGTTTATTTATAATATTAATTCACATGGTATTTTAACATTGTATCCCAGGTATTATATTTTCTGTCGGTTGGATGTCTGAGCCAGGAATAATAATCTGTTCCAGTGAATATTTTGGTGTGTCAAACTTTAATCTTAAGAAACTTTTGGTAAAGTCCAAGCGTCCTGAGAGAAGGGGTTTTTCGTATCACCACTGAGCAGTTTCTAGGGGTTTACTTATTTAATAAAAATCTACTTACCTCAGAAAATAAAAGTAGTTGGCGCCCAATACTAGATCAATTTAATAAAACTAATTTATTCATACTTAATCTTGATCTATATCACAATTAATCAAGAAATATAAATATTTTTTAAACATTTTTTTTTCAACCACAAGAGATAAGGTGACTTGAGGCTAGAAGACAAGGTGATTATTAAGGCTAGGAGACAAGGTTATTATTGTGGCTTGGAGACAAGATGATTATTGAGGTTAGGAGACAAGGTGATTATTGAGGCTAGGAGACAAGATGATTATTGAGGCTAGGAGACAAGGTGATTATTGTGGCTTGGAGACAAGGTGATTATTGAGGCTAGGAGACAAGGTGATTATTGAGGCTAAGAGACAAGATGATTATTGAGGCTAGGAGACAAGATGATTATTGAGGTTAGGAGACAAGGTGATTATTGAGGCTAGGAGACAAGGTGATTATTGAGGCTAGGAGATGTCCACATATGAACAGTCTCGAATGAATTCATTAAAACTGGAAGCTATTCAAAGGTATAGGTGATTATCATTGTACAAAATTTATCAGAAACTGACCTAGTTCAAGAAAAATCAAATTACTCAGCCCCTACAGTAATGTCTAGCCTCAAAAATTAAGAAATGTAATATAATTTACGTCATTCCATTGTTCTATTTTATTTTTTAAATATAATTTAGGAATCTCCTAGCAAAATATGTTTACAGATTTAAGACTTAGATATGTTGATCTAGAAAATAAGAAATTAATTTGAAAAGTTAGGGTTTCATTAAAGTGTATATTAAATGATGTGATGTTTAAAAACAGTAAAAAAAAATTAAAACTTTTTAGAGGAACATTGTTCATTATTATGAAAAATTAGAAAAGACTAAAATACTTCATCAACTGATCCAATGGTCAAACGAATTGATGAATAGTCTAAAACAAAGGTTAACACATTAAAATTTTAATACACAAAATATATCAAACAATATAACGTGATATGAACATAGACATTAAAGTCAAGACTTATTTTGAAACCATTCAGAATAGAGTTAAGCTAACATCAGCAAAGTTGATTTAGATAATGTTGAAGTATGTTATAATATATAATTAGAAAGGTATGGTTATGTAAGTCTTATTTGTATTGATGTCCCATTACACCTTTGAGATACAGCAATGGAAAAAGTGTCTGGTCAACTTCATTCCGACCTGTTTCGGTACATTAGTACATATTCATGGATACTGCAAATTAAATTAAATTATTATTAGCACCGTGTCTTACTACCCGTTCGGGTTATACGCACTTACACTAATGTGTAATGGTAGGGTGACTGTGAGATGAAATTAAGGACCTACAGTTTAACGTGGGATCCGAACCACAGTGGAGGTCTGGCACTCCACACATTCACAAGTTGTGATTAATACACGTCTTGTCAGAGGTGAAGGAAGGGTTTGGCAATTAGATAAAGCTGTGTCGGGACCAAGGATTGAACCCCGGACCCCAAAATGAAATTAAATAAATCAGTATCCATGTATGTATGATTATGCTCGTTGGTGGACAGAGATGTTTATATTTTATCACTGTTTATGTAACAGTAAATATTATTTCATCCATGCGCCTTGGTTTTTAGTAAGTTTCTCTATTTTAAGATAGATAGAAAAAGTATTTGCGGTGCATGGTACCATTTTATTTAAAATCATTATAATTCGGTTGAGCAGAAAATTATTAGATTTGGTTCTGTAAATCTACGGGAATCATGTTCGTAAGTAATGGCTTCACTTTTTAAATAGATGGATATCCAAACCAAATAATTAAGTCAAATGTTTTCAATGGTGACAGAAAAAGTATGTTTGTATTTTTAAACTGTCGTTCCTATCGTGGTGGTTTCTGTAATTCAATGGGTAGGCTTACAACGAAGTTCACCTTTGGACTTTACTGTAAACATCAATTTGTTCCAAGCCCAATGATTATTTAATCCGATGTCATAAGGTCAAACAGTAAGTTAACAAACGTAAAACGGCCTTTATTCAACGTTTTGTATACGAGATTATTCTAATAGTTCAAATGTTTATTCCAGTGCAATTCAAAAGATAGGTTAATATATTTGTGAGCTTTGTCCCTTTTCACTTCCTCTGAGCAGATATATCCCAGTGATAGTGGACTTTATGACCCTTTTAGTCTAATTTGCTGTGATAATAATTTGTAAGGGGACAATAAAACTTAATTTTTTCATAGTACAGTAATATAAAATAAATATATATTTTATTTCGTGTGAATTTTATTGTTTAGTTGGAATGGATGCTTAAAGCTTTTGAAATAAAAATGAATGTTTAAAAGTAATATGTTCCCAATTTTGTATCAAAACTAGACCGGTATAATATTTTTAGGTATTCACGTAAAATAACTGAGAGACCTTGGTTCGAACTAAAATGTGTTCGTAATTTAGTCTTCTATTGGTGGTAAAATCAAGCTTGGTGAGAATAAATCTGAATTGACTATAAATAAGGGCTCAGACACAAAGCGCCCATATATTATTACACTTAGTAACCATTGAAGAGTTCAAGGTTCAAATTCTGACCAGAACGTTGGAGCGGGGTTTTACACGCATGGGTTATCATTAAGATTTTACAGGTTTTTTTTTTTTTTTTTCCTCACTAATATAAGTAAACATTCTCTGAACTTACTATTCCATAACATTTAGGTCAAATCTTTGAACAACATTTGTGTTAAGTGTGCCACATGGGAGTTGGTTGCAGACGTTAATAATTCCCGCATTATTTACGAGTTTATTTGATATTATTTAATATAACTTTCAACTAAATTTAGGGGAACATTATCAACAAGTTTCTGGCCAGCTATAAAATTTCAATTCTGAGTTTAAAGTTTAAAAAAAAATTAACGAAACTTCAAATACAAGTTTTGTACATCAAAGATTTAAGCAAAAGTTTATAAACCTATATCTAGCATTCCTATTTCATATAAAGTCATGTTTTATAGGGATAATGTGGGATTGTTTTATGTGATTTTATATAAGTTAGCACATATATTTTTAAACGATTTTAAACTTTTTAACTAGTCAGAACTTTCGCCTATATTTTGATGAAAACAATATTAAAAAATATCAAACTACTTCATAGATAATCTGGGCTTTATAAAAATCTGCAGAGACTTTCAGTTTCTCCCACTAACACCCTTGAACTAAAAATGTTCCATTATTCTAAAATTACCATATTTTTTTTGCTAAACATTCAAATCGGTGGGCACACTGTATAATCGTCTAGATCGTTAAGCTTGTCATGCCGGTGACAGGGGAGGTTAGGGTTTGAATCCTGACAGAAATTACTGAGTAAAATTACTCTGACTACAATGTCATTTTAGAAAAATATATAAAAGATATATTATACCGAATGATACACTAACATTAAGAGCGCGCTTCACATACCATTAAACTCTGTGATACAGTCAGCTAGAAATAGTAGATTTACACCAACACTGTTGCATGTCGATCATTTATGATTAAACAATAATGGAGATAAAGAGTTAATAGACGTTCCTAATACTAAACATTGTTGATATATTAAATGATATGGGATAAAAACTTCATTGAAAATGCTGGTTTTGACCATTTTATAATGGCTACACAGTTAAGCACTGTGCATAAATATTCATTCTGTCATAATAGGGACACACTCGTACTGTATTATTGACAAGAAACTTTGTCGCTTTGTCCCCCCATCGCCACCACGGAAAGTTTCGAGTAATAATTCAAATACGAATGCACTACACACATGCCTCGCATATTGGGGATATTTTCTTCTCCCTTTTACTCCCATACCTCGCACGCACGATCTGAGTTGAGCCTGATATGATAAACGCTCTTAACACCTTATCTCAATGGGTAGATACACAAGTTTTAATACTGCCTTGTGGTTCAGGGTCCGTTTAACATCACACAAGAAAATAATAATTGTAAGATTAGGTTGGTTTCCTCGCACTAAGTGGTGAAACGAATATTTGGAGTATTACCGTTTTGTGTTTGTTAATTAACTTGACCTCGTCTTCAATATCCGACATACTAGCATTAAAGCATATTAACAAGACAATATAGTCTACTACAGCTTTGTCTGATACATGATGTTTACTCAAATATGTTCAATGCTTTGATAATATTTGCTCATTGAACACCCCATTCTTACAATGATTAGCGCCCTGTATACCAGAACAATCTAAAAGGCAGAATTTCAATTGCGTTCAGCTGCACTGAATATGTGGTTTACGCATTATGTATCTTCCGGCTCTGTTTATCCATGAATGCCAGTGTAATTCCTGGAGCTCAAACGTTTGTCCTTCCTAAAGTTAGACTAATTTAATGCAATAGTCAACCATGTGTGACAATACGCGTAGCTCAATTAAGATTGACAACATATTAAAAGTAAACCCTCGAAGTTATTAGAGAATGTAAACAAAAATTAGGGTATATTGACCAAATATGTTAAGATACATCTAATTCGTATCCTGCACAGTATTTCACTTGTTTGGGTGTTCTTCAAATGCTTCCTAAATTGTACATCAAAGATTAACTTGGTTAATTTTAATTGGTGTAACATTAAATGCTATTTGAGTTTCAATCGTTTGACCAGTAGACTTACATTTTTGTTGGATTAGAATGTTATAGATAGAGAAAGTATTACGATCGTCAAAAAACTGAATTCAAAATTTTAATGATTGTACACGTTTCATGATTCCCCGAATCCGAAAAGTGGCTGTATTGTCGTCCGTCTGTCTGTACCTCCAACTAGAGCCTAAACTATTTTACCGATTGGGCTAAAACTTGGTATTTAGGGTTTTCATAGGGTTGCCCAGAGGGGTTTTTGGAATTGGATATCTAACACTAAAATTAAGGGTAGTTACCTTAAGGGCAAAAAAAAAAAATCGATTTTTTCAAAATCAGCTTTAACGATTTTGATTAAATTTCATTTATGAGAATTGAGCAATATTACAAGAAAAATGGCTAATCTCAATTTTTCTTCAAAATACTTAAAGGCTCCGGCTGATGCGTGAATTATATATTTTTTTCTATCATATCTCTGTAAGTCTTTGAGATATGAAATCATTGCAAATATGAAGGTCAATTTTTAATAAGAATCTTTTTATTTGAAACCTATTTTTATAAAACCTATAATTTTAGAGATATGCGCAAATATATTTATATATTTGTTACTTTTCTGACACTAAAGGTAAAGCATTGCGACCGTGAAAAAAAATCTAACTTAGAGATGTTGATGGATGTCGACGATTCATAGCCCTCTCTCCCCTGAACCATAAAAAATGGTTTTTGCAATGCCGTCTGTCTGTCTGTCTAGCCATAACATTTAGAGTAGTTTAATAAAGGGCGAAAAGAGAAAAAATTGCTTTTTTTTTTTCAAAATCGGCTCTAACGATCTTAATTAAAATTTGTATCTAGGCATTGATCAGTATTATAAATTAAATGGCTACTCTCATTTTCCTATGAAAATGAATTTTATATTACTTTACAGAAGCGGAAATGTCCTTATCTCTGCAACTATTTGAGACACAAATAACTTATCATTGCAAAACTGTAGTACTATTAAAAATAGAAAACTTGTATATGAAATATATCTTTATAAAATCAACAGTTTCTGAAATATTGGCAAATATATCAATACAATTTTGTGAGCTTTAGTTGTGAAGAGACAATACTTAAGTTTTAACGTAATAATTATCTAATGCCATAGACTAAGTAAATAACATGTATAACAACAATTTATGTTCTTTTTCCTTTAACCCCTTAGGGTAAATATTTTGCAGCAATGATCTTTCTTCATCATTTTAAACTCAGTAGTAAATATTTACCTATTATTTTGGTGTACATTTATAAATGAGGAATTTAATAGCAATGTGATAACCATAATATGTGCAATATCTAATAAAATGTCAAATTTTTTTATTCGGAAGTCGAAATTTTGATACGAAGTGTTTACCCTTGTGGACCCAATATCTATCCTTTTTTTTTGTCCAAATATACAAATGAGGACTTTAATTCTTTAAAAATAAAAGTATCAAATTTAAAACTCATCAAAAAAGGTTTTACGTAAGTATAAAGCTATTTTCCCTCGGGTTTGCTAGTGTTTATTATCTCGTTTCACAAATATTACAATTTTTGAGTATATATTTCCAATTTTAAACAATGGAGTGAGAAAATCCGTGCGGAGTTCCGTACCAATTATTTAAAATATGGGAAGCGTTAGGAAACCATAAATATTTGTTTTTTTATCGCCGCGTTTTACGACCCAATTGTGTTATACATTCATGTACTAAGCACGCTAGTAGTTTTAGGGATTAGGAAAGCTATATTGAGAGGAAGTGTACCCGCATTTGCGTGGAGGGAAAACGTAAAATAGTTTTGGAAATCAACTTTCAGTACACCCGACCGAGATTCGAACCTCAATCTCCCCATAATCGACAGTCTAGTGTACCGCGAGAGTAGTGCCGTAGACCATGCGACCACCGAAGCTCGTATTAGGTTTTTGTTTGCAAATGTTCTTTGATCTAATTTTGAAATATTTTTTTTTGCAAATATTAACTTCAGCTGCTTTCTTAATATTACTATATACCTCCTGGTTGGCAATCTGGTACCAACCAAATTGTTTCAAAACAAATGAGATTTCGTGTTGTTGAAACCAGCCTCGGTGGCGTAGTTGGCTAAAGCGCTTGTCGTGTTTAGCTCGACTGCTGAGGACGGGGAGATCGAGGGTCGAATCTCGTTCGGGTGAACTGGGTGAGGTTTTTCCGAAATGGTTGTCCACTCTCCCTCCACGCAAATGTGGGTTCACTTCTTCTAATTCAACCTTCCCAATTCCTGAATCCATTAACGTAATTAGTACTTAAAGCGTATAACCCGAACGGGTAGTAAGACGCGTTGCTAAATATTTTATTAATTATTATTAATATTATCTTGTTGTTGAAACACAAGATTCGTCTATTTATCGTGTGAAAACAGTCACATTTAAGGGAGAAAATACATTTTCACGTACTAAAACATTTAAATTTAGAGTATGACATTTCCCTAAAAATGTAAGGCTGGTATTTGTAAAACTCTTTTTTAAATATTACATACAAAACATTTTGCTCCTATTGCTAATGTAACATTTCCTTGCTTCTACTGATTTAAATAAATGTTCGGACAGCCTGGAGGACTAGCAATAAGCTTTGTAATAAACAAGCACATTTCAATCATTGCCAAATTAATCTCAAATTGCCATATCTCATGTTTTCATTCATTTGTTTTCATTTAGTATTCAAAGTGAAATATTAAATTAGGCCTACTACAAATGAATTTTATCATACAAAGAAATATTGATATTTAATTAAACCGCACCCGCTTCAGTGGTCGCCTCTCTTGCAATATATTGCGTTGATAGTGACGGTGACGGGAGGTCAGAGGTTTAAATCCCGGTCGGGTGTATTGAGAGTGTTTTTTCTTAAATGTTTTCCCCACTATCCCTACACACAAATTCAGATACATTTACTCTTAACTCTACCTTTCTCATCCCTACCCGATTAGTATCAAATATGCGGATAGCCCAAACGGGTAGTAATCCATGGTACTTCCCACTGAAAATATATCCGCATTTGCGTTGAGGAAGAATCGAAAACTATTTATAAAAGGCCACCGTCAGTTCACCCGACCGCGATTAAAACCACTATCTCCCCTCCATCGGCAGTATATCATCTTGTGAGAGTGACGCCTTATACCATGCGGCCACAGAAATTGGTGATTATAAAATAACTCGATTTACATTTTGTGACTAAGCCTTGAGAAGTCACGAAGAGTTTGCCTAAGAATCGAATTAATTTAGAGGATATTACAGAAATGTGTAAATAAATCCCCACAACACCAGATCATGGGTCAAAATTCACTCACCAAAACACACCAAGATACATGATCTGCTACTGTAGGAACTACAGTTGTATGGGAGACGCTGTTTGAGCTGCTGTAGACGTATTAACGACGTTGGTTTCTTGGAGACTTCTGAGCTATTTTACGAAGCGGGTTGCATCTTAACTAGATGCACTTAAGCTGCAGTGGCGTGTCATAGAGTGTTTCAAGGGAAGCAGACCTTGTTAAAACTGTACCTGTGATACGTTATCGCCCACTTGGGCCCTTGTTTTACCAATCATATGTATATGCCTTGCTCCCCATACTTCACACGGTAATGTATTCCCCTCGATACCTGTCCAATGATTGTTCTACTGAGGGGTGTGAACAAATCTTCGGTACAGTTTAAACAAATGCTGCTTACCCTGGCAACATTTCATGACATGCTGCTGCTAAGCCGTCTAAGCGCCAATGTACAAAATAGAAAGAGAGGGAAGAAAATGAAAAAGTTACCCCGAGAGGGCTCTTTTCTGTGAGCCAATAATCCTTCCCTTTTCCTCTGACGAGCTTACAGTCACTTTAATATTTGCGCCTTGAAAACACTGACTTACTTTTTAATTTTACCTTTCTCTTGTTTCCTATTCTAGATAAACATATACCGCCACGGACGTTTTTAATCCACATCCTGGCAGGAAGACTCCTTCAGGCCATTTTCGTGTCCAAGCCAAATAGACTAAGTTGTAGAATATTTATAAAAACTATATTTACAAGACACTATTTAAAGATAGAAATAATAATTGTTGTGATAGTGTAGGGCTATTTCTAGAATTATTTAAGAACTTATGTTTTTGTTTAAACGTTATATCTTTAAAACTCGCCGAGTAAAACTTTTATTCATTAACAAGGGCAATCCTATCTTGACCATCCGTGAAGTCACAAGAAGGTAACATCCTAATGCGCGGTTATTGCAACTAATCAATAAACATCAACAGAACGCGTTTAATCCTCTTCTCTTTAGCTAGCGCTCTGCTGCAGATGAGGCGTGTTTTACAACAAGTATTACTCAGTAGCTTCACACACACACACAAACAATTGAGAAAATAGCTCACACAAAACACGCACTTAGCGATATAAACAACAGTTTTCATTAGGTTGTGGAAACACAATACAATAGAATTCCATTAATTCGAACTAATTGGGGCTTAAGCTTGTTCGGATTAGTGAAAATTGGGATTAAACGGCAGAACACGGGGAAACTCTACGGGAAGACGGAGTATTTTCACCAATTTTAAATTACAGTTGAATGAGTTTTAATAAATATACATTCATTTGACTGATAACAAGTAATGAAGTTTTATTTGTATAGAATACATTTTTACACAGCGGTAATAATTTTTAGTTACACAGTAAAACATGTTTGTATTGACTTTAACTTGTAAATATTAAGCATCAATACTGGTTCTTACAATTAATTCTCTTTTAACTTTGAGTTTACTAACCAATAGAATATATTTTATTTGACTTTGTTTCCCTTCCTAACCCTTATTCCGAAAATTGTGTTTTGATTAACAGGAATTTCCTACTCCAGGGGGCTCGGTCTAAAGGGGTTTTATCATTTCAAGTCTCATATTAATATGCACTGTCAGTGTTGGTTCAAATATTTGACACATTTTCTGATGAAGGATACATATTAAAATAAGCATAATATAGCTTATATTGTTAAACACACACGCCTTTACAGATGACATTCTGATGGAGTTACTGTGTAAGTATAGAAAATTGACACTCTTACGGGTACTATTTTTCTATATTTACATTATGTAAGTATGTAAATAATTTTCCTTTGAAAGGATGCTTTTATGTTCATTCAAAATAAATAGTTTTTGATAGAAATGATAGCAATTCCCCTTTTATGCTAAAGTACCATATTGTTATGTTTACAATAATTTATTATTCTAGGCATGAGAAGCTGCGATTTTTTTTTTCAAAGGGTGTCTTTATTTTTTTAATCATCCCGAAATAAAATAGCTATATCAGTCTATGTGAAATTATAATATACGTTAGTATCATTTTAGATGTGTTTATTCAAAAAATAAGATTCTCAAACTAAGTTTAACATCACAATGCTCACGATGAAAGCCATGTTTCTTCACGATCGTCAAAACGTAATGAGGGTTTTGTTAGCCACGTTCTCTTCCCAAAACCATGGATCTACCATCACTTTACCAAACAGGCTTTTTTTTGTGTCCGGGAGGATAGTGTTTTTAATTAAACTTGTAATATCGCGATGCTTTATTTACATGTCTGCACAGTTCGCGAGTGAGAACGGGGGAAAAAAGGGGGTAGGGGGTGACTGATGAAGGATTATTATTGTTGTTTGTACATAACATATGTACATTCGTGTGTAAACAAGTTTTCCTGAATTTGGTTTCTTGGTCTGTAATTGCTAGGACCATGTAGACTCTCATCCCTCACCCCCGTTACATTCCATACCCCTCTGGAAAAAAGCGGAGAGACGGAATTACATTCGGGGAGGTCACACACACTAGGCAGAGAGAATATCCAATGTTGTATGGAAATCTAGCTCACATATATGTCTATACACTCACTCAAACATACATGGGCCTTCTCTGAATTAAAAATGAAATTATTACTTGTAAAGGACATCAAAATCCCATTTGTCTACAAATGTTCACAAGTCCAGTCATATTTGCCAACTCGTATTTTGATAGTACGAACGGGTAAGGGTTTTTAATAGCTTAGGTAAAATTACGTGAAAAATATAAACATGAAAAAATGCATTTCATCGAAGGTAAAAAAAATATCAAATATTTTTGGGACATTCTCAAAGCTAATATTCTATTATGTATTTATGCAACTTGTGTAACATCTAAAGGTTTAGATAAGTATTCATAATAATTAGAACATTATATGTTCACTTAATATTATATTATGTCTAGAGCTTGAAACTACTTGAAGTCACGATTGTAATATTTTATCTCTGAGCCTTGATTAAATATTACTATCTACATAAATTAATATTGACGAAAGAAATCTGAGCTCAAAAGAACAAAGGTCTAAAAAATATTACCGATACCTTCTCATACGCCCATATTTCTATGGATTATTTTAATAATATTATTGTTCTAAGATTTTAAATTTGGACCCAAATATACCAACCATTTCATTATATTTCTAAATATAATCTACTACATAATCGACCAAAAATGTCAAGCTCAGCTAGTCTGGTTTGCCAGTAATCTTGAGGTCGGGGTTCGAGTTATAGTCGGATGTACTGTAGGGTGGTTTTTTTAAAATCCTAAATGGTACCTTACTCTCCCTCTATGAAAATGAGTCCAAGCTTATATTTCATCTAGCTCTTAACTTCCCCTCCATAACTCATTAGCGCAACTAAAATACGTACAACCCGGACCTGTTGGACATGGGGTAGAAACCTAAACAATCTGAACATTATCTTATTAGTTTCCACTTGTGATTTATGAGACATTACTTAGTGCCTCGGTGCTATGATACGATCCTATTTTCATAAGAAGGACCTTTGAGAACATACAAACATTCTTTGCGGCCAATGTTGATAACGTTTTCTTATATTATTAGTGTTGGTCATTTAATGAAAATAGAAGAGGAAAGAACATCAATGAGAATGATGGAGATGAAATATGTAGGTAAAACACTGTAAGGAGGATTAAGAAAGAGACGGGAGGAGTAGATAACAGCACGTTTGCGAGATAGAGAAGAAGAAAGGAAGCAAATAAAGGAGTAATAGTGGTGAAAGGGAAGAATAAGAGGGAGGCGTTTTAGTAAACCATAAATGTGCGAGATTTGATCAAAACCGTTGCACAGCCATTTTCGAACAGATTAATTTTTTGCTTTCGTTTCCATAGTTGACTGCGGATAAAGATATTTTAAATTCTGTATCGATTACAAAAAACAAAGTTTATTGTTTTAACTTGATGAAACAGCGCATATTGCAAAAAAAACTACATTATTTTTCGTAAGTTATGTAATTTTTCTATAACCTGTGTGTATATATGTAAATCTAGGGGCTAGTCCCGTCTACGATAGCAGCAATTTCAGATTTAGTGCGAAACCTGTTCTCTAATATTGTGATATATTTTTAAAATGTTAAAAACTAGAGGAAGTGTGATTTGTGTCCCTGAACTTAAGGCTATCGGAATTTATTTTTTATAAGTTTTGTATTTTCTCATAAAGATAAATAATCCCTAGATCAAGACTAGACCTATAACTCTATCCATGGGATCGTGGTGTGCTGAATCCCTCTTGGGGCCATCACCCAGCATAATATATATATTTAAAATTTTGAAGGTGGCCTAAACACTTAAATAGACAGTATGCGATATCTCAGCTTTGAGCCTTATCGGGAAGTTTGAGAAAACAATGGACAAACAGAAATCACACGCATTTTATTTTATATACTAACATAAACCCATTTAAAATAAACTTTTTCATTTTTGACAGTGTATTGTGTCCCATTAGAATTTGTTGGACAATTATTGAGAATGTGAATAATTTTTTATTTAACCTCAAAATCTGGGCGTCACATTCCAATTAAGACTCTTCAAGGGATCAAATATTAACTCCAGTGAAACTGTGAAATTTTTCCTCAATTGAATATTTCATTGTAAACAACATTTTTTGAACATACTTTTTAGTTCATGGGGAAATTCCATGGGAATCATCGGTCACAAAGTATTCCTGTACCCTTTTTTAAGGTTAGGAGCTACCTGCCTGCAAAATTTCATTTTCTTGATATTTGGCCTGAGAGATTTTATTCAAATTTGTTTGAAATACATTTCGAAGCCCCTTCTTGGTAATTTTTTGGCCACCACTTATTCCTTGGGTTAGGGGCTACCTGTCTGAAAAATGTCAGCTTCTTGAGTTTAGTGAGCATTCAGAGTATTTCAACTTGTTTCTATGGAAACCCCCCACCTAACCATTTTGGGGGGCTTCTTAGGAATTTTCTGATGCCAAAATTCCTGAACCCTCTAGAATTAGGGGCTACTTGTCCGCCAAATTTCAGTTTCTTAGTTTTTGTATACTTTTAAAGTTACTCATCTTTGTTTTTATGGAATCCCCCATTGGAATTTTCTGTCACCAAGTTATCACTGCGCCCTTATGGGCTATGGACAGCCCACCTGCAAAATTTCATTTTCCTAGATCTACTGGACTTCTAGAGTATCTCGACTTTGCTTTTCTGGGCCCTCCCTCCATAATTTTGTGGGGCCCCTTAATCAACCAATATTCCTGCATCCTTATGAGATAGGGGCTACCTACCTGCAAAATTTCACCCTCATAGCTCTTCGGGGTTGTAGAATTTTTCGACTATAGTTTATTTTAAACACCTCCATTAGATGATTGTCAATTAGAATTTTCATACAGCAAGTATTTTGCATCCTCTTGGGTTGGTGGTAATTATTACAGTGGAGATTGTGTCATTTCTGTATGATACAATATACATTGTATTTCAAGTGTTAAGGTAATCCCAATAATACTTTGAGCAGACTATTATCTTGTATTTGTAATGCCGGGTAAAGTTTTTCAGACTCTTTTCTTCAAATGAAATTAACGCTCAGAGATATCAAAGTTTATTTTTCAATCAGGCTTAGCCTAACACAAATCAGCTCATAAGTTTTCTCGAAGGCTAATTTCCTGAGCTGTTAATTAACAATTAACAACTCCATGTCTATCCAACCATTTCTCACAAATTAATAATTAATTTGAGAACACACCCGTTGCCAAACAAATATTTTAAATAGAAGGATTAACTTTGATTTTGCCTCTTAAAAACTTTTAAAGACTTAGGTCTTTGTTTTCATATTACTGAACAAGATGTGTTTGAAAGCATGTACCCCTCCTCTTTTGGATATTTTGGAAAGTATTTATAAAAATGATCGAACGTTTTAAAGATTTAACTTTTAGCCATCACTTAGCCTATGTTAAAGAATAAATTGAGTCTCACGCACCATAAAAATATAATTAACTATACAAGCTCATTAATTTGTTTAGTATAAATATGTATTCAAGAGTAATAACATCACACGCCAAAAAATATATATCAAATTAAACCATTGATTTGCAATTTGTTAAAAATAAATTTTCCGTTCCTACTCATAAACAAACGTTAGCTATAATCGACCCAGCCACATTTATGGTCACATCGTCTAACCACTAACGCATCACTCTCATGTTGAACTGCCGTAACGGATAGATCGGTGTTCAAATACAAGTTAGGTGTATTCGAGTTTTATTTCCTAAATATTTTCCCACTCCTCCTCAACGAAAATTATAGTACATTTCTTCAAAATTTCTACTTTACTCATCCCTATTCCATTAGTGTAGTTAATTTACGTGTACATCATGAGCAGGTGCTTAGACGCTTTGAATAATATATATTAATACATAAAAACACCCATTTTTAATATACATTAGAAAAAGGTGACTTCCTAACGATGAAAAAAATGAACGGAAGAGGGGCGGTTAAAGTGTAATGGAGAGTCCATTGTTAAGAGGACTCTCCAAATAATAATAGTTTTGACACACAAAGCTCTATAAAGAAACAAACACTAAAGTTAATTAGACATTAAATATAATGGCACCCTACATAACATACTTTCAAATACAAAATGGAATCTGGCACGAATGGACAAAAAATACATTTCCGAATAGCGAATAATCGACTACTGCCCTATTATCAGGAATTAGCACAACTAAATAGGGCACACAAGCTCCCAAAACACATTTTAATTATGACATAACTTTTACTTTATATATATATATATATATATATATATATATATATATATATATATATATATATATGTATATATATATGTATGTATATATATATTTGTGTATATATATATATATACATATGTGTATGTGTATACACCAATATATGTATACATATACCAATATATATGTATATCCTTAAATGCATATTATTTACTATGTTCAGAAATGTATATGGATATTAAATACATTGCTACTTTTATAAAACCGTAAGGAATCTGGTGGCAAAATAACTCTCTGTATGTATGATATATGAGAAGTTCAAAAATACTATAAAAATGTATACCTATATTAAATACTATAAAAATGTATACCTATATTAAATACTATAAAAATGTATAGCTATAATAAAATAGTAAATAACCATATACAGCAATTGACCATTACAGGATAAACGTTACCAACTATGAGTAATCCTCATACAACAAATTCTAATAGAAATTAGGATTATAATGTTTTACCAGACAAGTAATCTTATTAAATATAAAAACATATCTTTACCTAACTGTTTTGCCATTAAATGAGACTTGTCTCCAGCCGTAATACTCAAGTGCAGGGACTCCCAAACTCGGGGCGTCGCTGGTCTCGGGCCGGAGCATTGCGGCTATAAAGAAAAGCTAAAATTTAATGTATAGTGAAATGCAACATCCAAATATTTAATACGTGTACCATTACATATGTTAAATAATTGAATAAATAACACAAGTAAGCATAATTGTTTCTTGTGAAAGCGTTCCCTTCATATGAATTCCTGATTCTAATACTCCTTGAAAATATCGTCGCACGGAAAATCTGATATTTGAAGGACGGCGTGGTCTCGAAATGTTTGGGAACCCGTGCTATAGTGGGATTTGAGGCCGCGTTAAGTTTTTTTGTAGGACGGAACATTTGCCACGTTGATAAACCCCCCATCTTCAACATGCCTAGGTGGGAGAAGGGTTTATATACATGCCACATTCGACATGGTAACGATGGCACTTTTAAGAAAGGGAGAGAGCGTGGAGTTTGAATTGAAACCTGCTATTGTTCAAGAAATTTCCAGAAAGTTAACTTTAGTTTTTAACTGCTAGCAGTTGTTTCAAATCAAACTCCACATCAATTTTATGTAACATATTTAAATTTGTTATTTTAAATTATTATACATTTTAGTCTCCTTTTAAAACTAGCTCATTGATATTATGTGTGTTCGATTTTTAATATCACTCCAAATAATTGGTCAATCTTAGTGTATCGTATCATTTTAGTAGTTCATTTCCACTTTACTAATATCTACACATTATATTTTAACTACTTTAGTAAACTAGTTGTTTGACTTGTAGTTCCATTTTGTATTATGTCATGTTATTTACTCATCCTATTTGACTCGTATTACAGTAGACGTTGTATGTAAATATGTAATACTAAGTATGCTAACATCCTGTAAAGATTATCATAATATCAATTATACACAATATATTATAATTATCAACCAATTTAAGCCCATATATTCATTAATCATTAATTATTAAGATAATATATAAGTCTTAACTGTTACTACATTCGTCACTCCTTACGAAAGATTCATTTAGAATGTTTTCTAAAATGTTAGATGTGAAAATGTTAATTTTATAATATGACTCCTCTAACGGAGGGCAAGCCTGATAGGGCGTCAACCTCACCTGATGTGGTTAACCGATGACCCAAATCTCAGGAGGTTGTACTGAGGCTGGTTGATTCTAAATGGTTTTTCACGCTACCCTCACTAAAATGATTGCACACATGCTCTAGATTTTGCTTATCTCATCAATACCCCGTTAGTCAGACTCAATGCTTCTCAAGTGTGGCTTGAAACCAAATCCGGGATGAAACCTATCTAAGGGCAGTTAAAAAATATGTGAAACTGGAACATTCCATTATAGTTAAGATGGGTGTCATCTTGTAATTGGTTTCAAGCCACACTAATTATGACAATAAATCTACTCCTATCTCATGGGCAAACTATTTTTTTTTTATACACAGCTCAAACGTTTATCCTCCATAGCAATAATCTTGTAAGCATTGGAAATTAAAAAAAAAGTTAATGTTATTCTTTTCAGCATGTACTGTATATTAACAATTGGTGTCAAATATTATAGAGACGTATCTCTATCGACCAAACGTTAATATGGTAAATTTCATTTGAACATGTGTCTAGAAACACACAATACAATTACATCCTGTATAGTTGTTTTTGTGTTTTACCGTGGATCTTGCAATTATTGTTCAATGGTAAAATAAGTATAAATGTATGATGGTGGTAAAACGTGCTTTAGGGTGGATGGAGCTTTGAGCGAATGGTTTGACATTAAACATGGTGTAAGAAAAGGTTGTGTTATGTCTCCATGGTTGTTTAATGTATTCATGTATACGTGTATGAGGGATACTTGTGAGGACGCGGTTAGTGTACAATTGGACAATGTGAGTGTGAATATGAATGTGCTGTTATATTTATATGATGCCGTATTAATGGCTGAGAAGGAAACTAACTTCCAGAATGCATTAAATTGTTTGAGTGTAGCGACAGACATAATGGATCCTCGTATAAATGTCTCCAAAAATAATGTATTGGTTTTTGATAATGAAGATCAGGAAATGTTTGTCAACTTAATATAAATGGAAAAATGATAGAACAAGTGAATGATTTTGTGCATCTGTGCAGGACTTTCTGTAAAAGTGGAAAGATAAATGGTGAAATCGACAGACGGGTGAATGCATCTTGGAGAGTAGTTGGAAATATATGGCCTAATGTAAATGATGAAGTGGTATCAAAAGAGGCAAAGATGGCAGTATACTAAAGTGTGTTAACGTGAACGTTGTTTTACAGATGAGAAACGTGGGTCTGTCAGGAGAAACACAAGAGCATGGTGAATGCGGTTGGAATGAGAAATGTAAACTCGTCTGGACAGAGTCAGTAATTGATGGGTCCTGAAGGAGATTGTTTTGTAAGAGAATCCAATAGTTCCATGTGAAAGAAGTGTCTTACGGTAGTTTGGACATATTGAGAGGATGAGTGTGGATAGAGTGACGAAGCAAATATATGACGGTAGAATGTTTGGATCAAAAGGAAGGGGTAGGCCATGTATATGTGACTAAATGTTGTAGAAGAATGCGTGGAAAAGAGAAACATTGAGATTTCTAAGAATAGAAAAGTATTAATGACTCGGTATATGGATATTGTTGAAGCAAAGGGAGCATGCAAGAATAGGGAATTATGGAGAAAGTAAGTGTGAGGATGGATTAAGTAGGAAGTTTTTTTTTTTAGCTACACGCACATATTTGTCCCTACCTAGTAAAGGAATGGCGTGATTAGGTATATATGTATATGTATGAATGTAGTAATATTTTTTAGACATGTCTTGCTGCCCTTTCAGGTTTTACAAACATACTAATTACGTTATTGGAGTATGGATAAGGATGGTAGAATTTATATGAATTATACCCTCATTAATGTAGTGGGAAAGTGGGAAACCATTTAGGAAAACTAATACTATCAGTACAGTCGAGTGGGATTCGAAACCCGATCTTCCCAACAACTGGGGCATATCGAAAGCCCACAAGAAGAAAGATCCGGCCGGCACCTTGGCTCAGTCGGTAGTGTGTCTGTCTTCAGAGCCAAGGGTCGTTTACTGAGGAGTGATTTTGAAAAATTAGAGTTATTTTTCTTAAAATGTATACCTGGAGAGAGTTTGACATGCACATTACAAATAAAGCTTTATACTTGTTATTGGGGAATTAGTTTATTAGTTTATGACTTTTTTCTTAATTTGAATGTTTTAAAAATTGCTTTTGTGAATTGGTTCAAAATTGTTATCGGGAGATATTATATATATATATATATATATATATATATCAATCAATAATAATATATATTTATTTATCTAAAATATAGTAATTTAAGTGTGGTTTGGTTAGAGAAAATTATAGAAAATTTGAATCTTTTGTAAATAAACGTTGAAAATTGAATTCAAAATGGAAATATGTGAATTGTATTTTCATGATATTTAAAATATGTTTTAAATTTTACAAATAATAAATTATTTTAGAGTCATTTACAAATAATTTATTTTTGAAAATCTGAATTATTTTTAATATATGTGAACAGTTCGTTTTAAAATTTATCTATAAAGAGTGATTATTGTGATAAACAAAATGTTAGTTTTCATTGTTAAAATATATTTAAGGGTAACTTACTAAAAACCTATTTTTAAAACCTTTTCTTCGAATAAAAAATATCAGAATGTTTGTGCGATTGTGTTGAACCATTTACTTAAACAAAACATTCATCTTGAATACCGTAGCTTAGTTCATAATAGAATAAAATATATTATACTAAAAGAGTATTTCGTTAAAAGTGAAAAGTTGTCTATGTATGATTTTGAGTATCAACTTTGGTGCCATTCTAGTGTTTAATTAGCTCCTTGCCTGTCTACCTGAAAGGACACCCTTTGACAATTTTGCGGCTCTTGAGTCTTGAGAGATAAGAAGAATAAACAGGTAGCTCCAGTAGTTGATAAGAACACTTCCTACCGTTAGTAATTAAGAATCCAAAACGAGAAGATTTTTACTGGTGCACATAAAAAAAATATTAGGACCTTTTCCATCTCACGGGAACAGCAACAAATGGCCGACCGTACTGAAACAAAGATAATATTCTCGAGTGGATGGAGAGAGATAAAATGGAGAAAAAATGATAAACTAAACCAAGAGAATAAATAGGTAAGAGAGTTTAAAAGTAATGTAGTCGGCAGCCGAGCAAACATGGAAGAAATAAGAGTAAAACAATAAAATAAATGAGTAATACATTAATGAACAAGATTAAAATACATTTTTAAAATATAATTACAAAGAGACCAATAAATAAACCAAAGATATACACAAAGTTTGCCTTGACTGATTACGCTACGAGTCTACCCTATAAGCTGCGTCATGGTAGAAGACTTGATTTAAAATTGTTGGAAGATGACACCTGGACACGGGAATCAAACTCGAGACCTTTGGTTTAGCACGCCAATGCTCTAACCACTGAGCTATTCCGGAGCGTAGATTATTGGCATGTAAGGATATAGTTCCAGGGTTCGATTCCCATCTAGAGTTGTCATTCTCAACTAATTTAAAGTAGTGCAATTTATGGTCCCCTCCATATGTATATTCCCGTAATTAAAATGATGTTCAGCCTGTGAGTTGATATTCATAGTGGAACTAGTCAAGGTAATCTTTATACCTATCAGGGTAAATGGAGTGCACAATGATTAGCGTTGATAGACACCTGGAAAAGTCAGGACATTTAATTTGGCCGAGAAAAGTTTGGAGGTAGTCGAGAAATATTTGTAAGCAAGATCACTTGTATTTAACTTATTTTTGTGCTTATTTTATAGATAAAAAATACAAGAGGGTAACACAGTTTAAATTATTGTTTTTTCTTCGATTCTTAATACATGCGAGGTTTATTAAAACCTTTTGTATTTAAAGTTTCAAATTCCTCCATCCAATATCCTGCCAACACAAACTATTTCTCCCAAACATGATGTAAAAATTGACGTGTGGTCTTGTTAGGTTGGTAACGCGTCCGTGAAGCCTGCAGCACATATAAAGGCACAAACTATGAGACCCATGCCAATGTTTGGTGCTGAATTCCTATCATTTGTTCTACTATAATTTTTTCATGGACACACCAAAAAACGTTGGGTGCTTTGATCTTCACGTAGGATTTTGTTCTTGGTTTGATACCATCCTAAAATATTTCAATGGCAAGATAATAACATTACATTAAAACATTTTCAAAAGGACTATATAAAAAACTTATTTTTTACCAAGACCATCTCACACATCACTATTTATTTAGTAGTTTTTGTGAATATGGTAGGATTCTTTTATTTAATATGTTTGAACATAAAAGGATAAATATCTCAGAAAAAATGTTTGATGAACTTGGAAAAAATTGAGAGAAAAATAACTCACAAAGTGTATCAACTCCTATTGAACAAAATTGTAACAAAAAGTATTTTAAACGACAATAAAAGGTTGACGGATAGTGTTCTGAGTAAAATTGCAGAGCCATAAATAGCTGGTTTATAGTTATTATATATTTATTCAGTAAAAACGTTTCATATTATTAATCACCTCCCTCCCCCACCCCCCATTGTCTCTTTTCCATGGCTGCCACATCAAACTTTTTTTTATCCCTTCCTTCTCTGTAAGTTTCTCTGGAGTCGTCTCAATTTACGGTTAGAACGCCAATCTCCATCTTGAATACATTCTAGTAAATTAGTAGGGAAGGGAAAAAGAACGGAAGAAAAAAGTGCATATATATACATATACATGTACACATCTAGGACGAAGACCCCGGGATATTTTGCTCGTGAAGATCTCCGGGCTATTTAGGAATTCCAGTCGCCAAGTATCTCGGTATGTAGGTCCTTTCTTTTGCAGCAGTATTTTCTTTTTAATTTGAAAATATACTGCTGACGGTGGGTCGTGCGAAAATTGTACTTCACAAAGGAAAACAGAAAATAGTATTGCACAAACAGATTGTGACGTTCAACGTAGTTAGATTACGTACTTATGAAAATAACAGCGAGTGGAGAGGGTGTTTAATTCTCTGTAAATGACTATTGTTGTTATAGAGCGTGACATTTCTATTTCATGTGGCTCCTAACTAACAAAATACAAAAGACAGAGACATTCGAGAGCAAAAAGAATACTCTTAAAAATGTTTGGCGTTGTGAAGATTCGTTACATCTAATTTAATCGAGCATAGTGATCTTTATTTACCCTTCACCATCCTGTTTCTGGTTAATCTTAGTATTTGTAAAATTTTAACAAAAAGTGTCCGTTCGTGCTTCCTCTTAAACGAAAATAAATATATTTGGAAAATAGTGGTAAATATTTTTACATGCTTTTATTAAGTGTGTCTTTCAATATCTATCCTAGTAGAAAGATACACTACGATATTTAAGTTTAAAAATATAAGTTTAGTTAAGATCGAACAGTCATAGCTAGAATTTTATACCTGCAGGTGTAGTGAGTGCTAGCGAGCCTAAATCTGAGAAACTCTAATTAGTGGAAGGAGATTTTTTTAAATTTTGCTATTTTATTATTTCTTAAAGGAAATACTGAAGCAATCCTTAAAAAAATACACACCTCACTCATTGTCATATTGTTTTTAGTAGTTAAGTCAGTATTAACCCTCGAACGTACTAAAAACTATACCATATGTGTATATAAGGATATTATTTAAAACTACTTGCCTATACGTTGAAGTTTATCTTCCTTTATAATATATTTTTAGCAATTCATTATTTAAATTACATATTGATCTAAGAATTTAACTTTTTCTATCAAAGTGCTGACAAATTTTAAGCTAAGTTTAATCATTTTAATTGAGGAATAATAGAACATCCAATAAAATTGCCAGCATTTGCATCCATGGAAATTTTACCTTTTTAAAGAAATTCTCAAAAGGTATCGAATATATTAATGAGTTTATTCCTAATTTATCAAACCCCCGCATCGGTGGGTGGGTTCAACATCAGGTTAATAGACTTTGATTTTCCAATGACGTGGAGGTCAGGGTTCGTACTCAACTTGTCGTACTGAGGATAGTTTTTCCATATGGTTTAATACGCTCCCTCCAAGTAAAATCAGCTTTATTACCTATACACACTGCCCTACACATTCCTAACCCTCTAGCCTAATTAAAATGCGTATAGCTAGGATGGTTGGTAAGACGCAGTGTATAGAAGAATGTGTCAGTGATGTTGAGGTTGTTATGGAGTGTATCCTCCACTTGTGTTTATGATCATGCCTGTACCTCAATCCTTGAACAAGTGTACATCCTGAGAGTGGTTGTAGGGGCTCTGAGCCAACTATTGATCGTGTAATTGGGTTGCATCCTCCCATAACAGCCCTCGTAACCACCCTCAACATAATTCAGTCCATGACAGCCAACGAGGTTTTATATAGGTGTCTCTTGGGCTGAAAGTGTGATCCTAGTCCACAGATAAACATACAACACACCTCCAGGTTCAAATGGCTGCACTCATTGAGATATCTCGACTCCTTCAAGGACCGCTACGTGCAGTCCCACGAGGTTTTATATAGGTGTCTCTTGGGCTGAAAGTGTGATCCTAGTCCACAAACATACAACACACCTCCAGGTTCAAATGGCTGCACTCATTGAGATATCTCGACTCCTTCAAGGACCGCTACGTGCAGTCCCACGAGGTTTTATATAGGTGTCTCTTGGGCTGAAAGTGTGATCCTAGTCCACAAACATACAACACACCTCCAGGTTCAAATGACTGCACTCATTGAGATATCTCGACTCCTTCAAGGACCGCTACGTGCAGTCCCACGAGGTTTTATATAGGTGTCTCTTGGGCTGAAAGTGTGATCCTAGTCCACAAACATACAACACACCTCCAGGTTCAAATGGCTGCACTCATTGAGATATCTCGACTCCTTCAAGGACCGCTACGTGCAGTCCCACGAGGTTTTATATAGGTGTCTCTTGAGCTGAAAGTGTGATCCTAGTCCACAAACATACAACACACCTCCAGGTTCAAATGGCTGCACTCATTGAGATATCTCGACTCCTTCAAGGAATGCTACGTGCAGTCCCACGAGGTTTTATATAGGTGTCTTTTGAGCTGAAAGTGTGATCCTAGTCCACAGATAAACATACAACACACCTCCAGGTTCAAATGGCTGCACTCATTGAGATATCTCGACTTCTTCAAGGACCGCTACGTGCAGTCCCACGAGGTTTTATATAGGTGTCTCTTGAGCTGAAAGTGTGATCCTAGTCCACAAACATACAACACACCTCCAGGTTCAAATGACTGCACTCATTGAGATATCTCGACTCCTTCAAGGACCACTACGTGCAGTCCCACGAGGTTTTTATATAGGTGTCTCTTGAGCTGAAAGTGTGATCCTAGTCCACAGATAAACATACAACACACCTCCAGGTTCAAATGGCTGCACTCATTGAGATATCTCGACTCCTTCAAGGACCGCTACGTGCAGTCCCACGAGGTTTTATATAGGTGTCTCTTGAGCTGAAAGTGTGATCCTAGTCCACAGATAAACATACAACACACCTCCAGGTTCAAATGGCTGCACTCATTGAGATATCTCAACTCCTTCAAGGACCGCTACGTGCAGTCCCACGAGGTTTTATATAGGTGTCTCTTGAGCTGAAAGTGTGATCCTAGTCCACAAACATACAACACACCTCCAGGTTCAAATGGCTGCACTCATTGAGATATCTCGACTCTTTCAAGGACCGCTACGTGCAGTCCCACGAGGTTTTATATAGGTGTCTCTTGGGCTGAAAGTGTGATCCTAGTCCACAAACATACAACACACCTCCAGGTTCAAATGGCTGCACTCATTGAGATATCTCGACTCCTTCAAGGACCGCTACGTGCAGTCCCACGAGGTTTTATATAGGTGTCTCTTGGGCTTAAAGTGTGATCCTAGTCCACAAACATACAACACACCTCCAGGTTCAAATGGCTGCACTCATTGAGATATCTCGACTCCTTCAAGGACCGCTACGTGCAGTCCCACGAGGTTTTATATAGGTGTCTCTTGGGCTGAAAGTGTGATCCTAGTCCACAAACATACAACACACCTCCAGGTTCAAATGGCTGCACTCATTGAGATATCTCGACTCCTTCAAGGACCGCTACGTGCAGTCCCACGAGGTTTTATATAGGTGTCTCTTGGGCTTAAAGTGTGATCCTAGTCCACAGATAAACATACAACACACCTCCAGGTTCAAATGGCTGCACTCATTGAGATATCTCGACTCCTTCAAGGACCGCTACGTGCAGTCCCACGAGGTTTTATATAGGTGTCTCTTGGGCTGAAAGTGTGATCCTAGTCCACAAACATACAACACACCTCCAGGTTCAAATGGCTGCACTCATTGAGATATCTCGACTCCTTCAATGACCGCTACGTGCAGTCCCACGAGGTTTTATATAGGTGTCTCTTGGGCTGAAAGTGTGATCCTAGTCCACAAACATACAACACACCTCCAGGTTCAAATGGCTGCACTCATTGAGATATCTCGACTCCTTCAATGACAGCTACGTGCAGTCCCACAAGGTTTTATATAGGTGTATCTTGGGCTGAAAGTGTGATCCTAGTCCACAAACATACAACACACCTCCAGGTTCAAATGAATGCACTCATTGAGATATCTCGACTCCTTCAAGGACCGCTACGTGCAGTCCCACGAGGTTTTATATAGGTGTCTCTTGGGCTGAAAGTGTGATCCTAGTCCACAAACATACAACACACTTCCAGGTTCAAATGACTGCACTCATTGAGATATCTCGACTCCTTCAAGGACCGCTACGTGCAGTCCCACGAGGTTTTATATAGGTGTCTCTTGGGCTGAAAGTGTGATCCTAGTCCACAAACATACAACACACCTCCAGGTTCAAATGGCTGCACTCATTGAGATATCTCGACTCCTTCAAGGACCGCTACGTGCAGTCCCACGAGGTTTTATATAGGTGTCTCTTGGGCTGAAAGTGTGATCCTAGTCCACAGATAACATACAACACACCTCCAGGTTCAAATGGCTGCACTCATTGAGATATCTCGACTCCTTCAAGGACCGCTACGTGCAGTCCCACGAGGTTTTATATAGGTGTCTCTTGGGCTGAAAGTGTGATCCTAGTCCACAAACATACAACACACCTCCAGGTTCAAATGGCTGCACTCATTGAGATATCTCGACTCCTTCAAGGACCGCTACGTGCAGTCCCACGAGGTTTTATATAGGTGTCTCTTGAGCTGAAAGTATGATCCTAGTCCACAGATAAACATACAACACACCTCCAGGTTCAAATGACTGCAATCGTTGAGAGAGCTTGGGTCCTTCAACACGGGGGTTCCCACTTTCAGTCTCAAGTGACAACATCGCTATCAAGGAGGCATTAATAAAAACAATTCACTTTAAAGGTGGCTTAGCCAGATAGCCGATAAAAATTGACTTATAGAGAGTAAATCAAACGACTTTCACACAGCTAGTTTAGGATAGCACCCTCCTTTCCCATAAACCAACCCCCCAACCGAGCTTACTCAGACTGAAATTTACAATGAAAACGTAGGCTACAAAATTAATTTTTTGTTCAAGTTATTACTTACAAAGTGTCTAGTTGAAAACAATATATTTTTAAATATCATCCACTGAATACTTGTCTGAAAAGGTTTGGTTATTGAAAGGGGATAATGGGGAGAGTTGGTGGGAAGGGGGGTATAGGGGAAACTGAGCTACTGTGTTTGGACTGATATCCTCGGGAACTTGTTCTCCAGCTTGTAGCCCTTACAACGAACGATTTTAAAGTGAGTGGTTTCACTTGGACATGTTGTCATCATTGAGAACTACAACTAGCACTCCCCAGTGCCCAAGGACTTCACCTGGCTTAAGCAGCAAAGAGAAACTACCGTAAGGCTCAGAGTCTGGTCTATGTCTTGTCTATGATTCAGGAGAAGAGTTTTTTTTTTACTGTTCCCTTGGCTTATGGATTGACGAGGTATTAGAGCGGTTTCTCATAGAGAGATATTAATAGAAAAAAATATTCACTAACCAGACTTCATTTAATTAATTTATCACGTAGCAAAACCAGACAAACACCATTTCATAGTGATACATTTCCAGAAGTCAACGGGAACCACTGCCATTGTTTTATAACATCCCACTGGAATCGGAGTAGTTATAATTATTATAGTTATAATTGAAGTCCTTAGCTTTGATCCCAAGGAATGTTTACATTTAGATTGCTATAATATCAAGAAATCACACACAAAAATGTGTTTATTAAAGTATAAAATGATTTCAAAATGCAAACGAAGTTGTTATAATTAAATGAAATAATTCGAATAATGCGGAAATTGAATAGTTTTTACTATTTAAAGCCGGTGTTTATGTATTGCTAAGTATCAATATACTCTTTTCATATAGTGATGATGCTCAATTTATAATATGACCTTTTTTATAATCTGGCTAATATCCGTGGAGCTATAATTTTTCAAACATATAGGTATTTTACTAATGTTCTTTGGTTGAGGTAAATACATTTCCTAGCCTGTGGGAATATTTTGATGTTATTGGAATATTATTCTTATTAATGCGCATTTAAATAAACAAAAAATGACCATAGCTGCTACACTTTAAAGGTCAAATGATAAATTTCACTAAAATATTTCATGTCATTTCTCGCACGTATTATTGATTCAAAAATGTCATAATGAACTTAAGATATGTGTCGATAGCCATTTTATGTTCTAATTAATAAGGATTCGTAAAAACACGCCTCAAGAAATTTATGTGTATATATTTAGAAAGCTCTATTTCATGGTTTCTAATTTATGTATCTCTTTTTACTTTTTCTCAACAGCTCGGAGAGAAAGTATTGTATCGTCAAAAAACCTGAACTCGATATTTTGTTAAATATCAACTTTTCATGACCCCATGAAACTATAAATGTGGTTTTCGTAATACCGTCTGTCTGTATCTCGGAATAGAACAGACCCTTATTTTACCAATTTGTTTAAAACATGGTATCTGGGGTTTTCATAAAGCTCCCCCAAGGGGTATTTAGAGTTAGATATCCAACCCTAAATTTTAGGGTAGTTTACTGAAGGGCTAAAAGAGAAAAAAAACCTACTTTTATCTAAATTTGATCTAATGATTTTGATTACATTTCATATCTAGACACAGTTTATCATTATAAACAGGATGGCTGGCTACCCTCATCTTCTCGTGAACATGACTTTAGGTCTACTTTACATGGAGGAGATTTTACAATTTCCATCATTTCTCCGCATATATTTGATATACGAAATAACTTATCATTGTAAAGTTGTAGTACCATTAAAGATACAAATCTTTTGTTTGAAATATATTTTGATAGAACCAATAATTTCTTTGCTATAAGCAAATATTAATACTTTTAAATTCAGGTTTCTGAAATTTTATTTTATTTTTATGCTCTTAGCTGAATAAAGATGTTTTTCTCTTTTCTCAATTTTTCTGTAACAGTGATCCTAGTCTCTAATTCAATAGAGCAAGTAACTGTGTATATTATTTCATTTTTGATCTTTGGTGTAATGTTTCTACAACAATGTAAATACCTATTATTTCGTTTCACAAATCTTATAAGTTTTTAGTAAATGTCTATTTTAAAATAAAAGCGGGATAAACTCAGTGTGCTGCACCATACCATTTATTTAAAAGATCAAACCATTAATATTATTTTTATAAATCTGTAGCTGGTGAAATATTTATGTATTTTGAAAATATTATGCTAATTTGGATACACTGTTCATATGTTGTATTCTAATTTTAAGCTCTTCTTTGTATATGGCCGCCGATTATTTCTAGCTAAATTATAGCTACAATAAACTATATATTCTTTTTATCCTAAATATTGGGACACTCCAGGATTAGAGCAGCAGATATGAAATGTGTGTAAGGAAATCACCTTTTGAGATAATGCTCATGTCAAAATAACAAGTTATTCTAGTATAGTTTTTCTATTGTGACACCCTAAACCGAGGTCCATCAATGAAAACGGAAACCTTTGTTGCTTTTTTCAGCATCAAGTTGACAAATCATGCTTTTATTCCTGTTGTCTAGTAAGTTATTTTTGGTTATAAGCCAATATTTCTTTTGTTTTCACAGCCATCACCTTTTTATCAGCTTATATAATTATATATTTTATATTTTAATTAAATAATGAATAAAATATACAAAATGTATCTAGCAATATAAAATATAGTCCAAAACAAAAGATGTTGATACAAATACATAAAATATCATAATTATTAATCACGTAAAATGACTATGTTTGATGTCTTCTTTGCCCAAATTTAAAAACAGATTTTACCTAATTTGTGAAGCCCCGAGTGGTCTTCTAATTCGATAATTCTTATAGACGTGTGTGGAGTCATATTACTTTGGAACGTAGTTTATTATTTTACTTACTTACACACCCAAATACTGACTGTCTTTTAATTGCTTAAGACATTTGTGGAATAATATTTATGAAACAAAAAGGCTAATTAGTGGCACAAGCAAGGAAGTTTGCTTTGTTCTTGGTGACAGTGATGGAGAGGTGAGGTGATGGTGGTGGGGAGAGTTTCATTCAATAAATGTGAATACATTCATGTGTCATTAGTCTAGCTCGATCGTGTAACATTTACCTCGCGGAAAAGCTATGTTTGATAATTACATTCGTGAATCAAATAGTCAAAGCTATTATTTATGCTTTCAATGAAGACTACTCCATTTAGATATATATTCTAAAAATTAAAAAATGACACCATGACACGGGAATCGAACCCGGGAAATTTGGCTAGGTACGCCAACGCTCTAACCACTGAGCTATCCAGTTGTCGTCCTGTTTATATGGTCATTCGTGTTTCATTTGTTTGGACATCAGAATTTGAAGAAATTAAAAAATTTAATAAAAATATCAAGATACTACATATCATTCCATTTTTATTCGCTGCTTTATTTTGCATAATGAATTGTCTCGGGTTTTATTGTTTTTTCACTAACTTTTTTTTTTGTCAGCCACAAGAAATATAGCTTAGTTAACAATGTTCTAAGGTAGGGGCTTCCAAACATAGCATCGCGGCTATAAGGAAAAACTAAAACTTGTAATGTATTGAGTAAGAAAGCCGCAAGAGTAATTATCCCTTTTGCCACATTTTATCTTTGCGAGGCAGGATTTTCAGCCCTTGTGGTAGTGACATCCGGATATAAAAGAAATGTTATCTTCGAGAAAGAGATGTCCCCATATTCGATACTTTGTGCGACGATTAACAAGCTCATCCATCTCATTAAGAAGCAAATACCGCTGTTAAGTAGTTTCTGAAATTAATTTAAAAATGTGAAAGCCAAATAAATGTTATCATTGTGAAAGACATCCATGAGTTTGTTGCTGTTTGTATATAGTCTCACATATCACGTCCAATGTGTTTGTATATAGTCTCACATATCACGTCCAATGTGTTTGTATATAGTCTCACATATCACGTCCAATGTGTTTGTATATAGTCTCACATATCACGTCCAATGTGTTTGTATATAGTCTCACATATCACGTCCAATGTGTTTGTATATAGTCTCACATATCACGTCCAATGTGTTTGTATATAGTCTCACATATCACGTCCAATGTGTTTTGTATATAGTCTCACATATCACGTCCAATGTGTTTGTATATAGTCTCACATATCACGTCCAATGTGTTTGTATATAGTCTCACATATCACGTCCAATGTGTTTGTATATAGTCTCACATATCACGTCCAATGTGTTTGTATATAGTCTCACATATCACGTCCAATGTGTTTGTATATAGTCTCACATATCACGTCCAATGTGTTTGTATATAGTCTCACATATCACGTCCAATGTGTTTGTATATAGTTCTCACATATCACGTCCAGTGTGTTTGTTCTTCCAGAACAGGTTTCATGTAAGAAAGTGTCTCATTTTTAAATGTTAGGGAAAAAGTGAAACTGAAATCAAAACACATGATGAGATGTTTTTCCATTATGAACAAATTGTACACACAAGAACATGTGAAACAAAAATTTGTCAACTATAATTCCTTCTTATTCAGTTCTCTAACTTTGTTCTAATTTTGTATTTTAACATCTAAAAAACACAGGCTAGTAATGTAAATGAGAATTTTATATATTTTAAATGCCACCAAATAGAATATGAGTATATATATATATATTGGGTACTGGGGTGTCACACAGAAAATTTGACATGGGCGCTGTAAAAAAGTTTGGATATCCCTGTACTAATGGATTAGGACTGATATATGCGTATCTCGTTTGATTAAAATATTTAAAAGATATATTTTTTTAAATATATTTAAACCCTCGCTAGGCTAATATGATTCATGAAAACCTATATATGGAATATTATGCCCTAAGAGAAGATTATAATTAACTTACATCGAGTTTCTTAAAATACAAGTTTGACCGAAGGTTGTTATTAATTCAAAAACCATAAAAGTTATACACAGGCACAAATACATACTGCACATAGTAATCACACTAGCTTTAAACATGTTAAGAATAGTTGTAGAGTTAAATTAAACTTAACATAACATTCATACTAATTCAAACTTCAAACGTAGACAGTAAACTTATGAAACCAATTTTCTGAATATAAATAGTAATTTACAACAAGCCAAGAAAACATTTTAAACATGTAATTAGAATAATATATGGAAAAAAAGTTAAAAGAATGTGAAAAAAGTTCAAATAGAATGAAAAAATATTGAATAAATTGTAATAAATATTAAAATAATGTTCATAAATAAGTTAGTATAATATGTAAAAAAAAAAGTGGAATAATGTGTAAAAAAATCTAGAAAAATGTGTCAACGAAGTTAGAAGAATATTTAGAAACAGCTAGAATAATGAATCGAAATATTAAAAAATAGTGTTTGTGGTACAAAAATAGGGGAAAATGTTAATAAAAATATTAGTCAAAATTTATATGCAGGTATTCTTAGTTTTCATTATAATTTTAATATGTGTGTGGCTACAGCTGAAAAATCTAACCGCATTACATGATTTAAAAAACTTCAATTATTTTTTCATTTTCTGCATTCTTGTAACCAAAAAAAGTAACAAAAGAAGTATTGGTTCGTGGTAATAAATGCTGAGTTATATTATAGTAGGTAGCAAGAGACAAAAATAAAAAGTTTATTTTTAAATTACACAAAATAATACAAAAAGATACACACATCCTATAACCTCTTTAACCACATTGTGTGTTTTTGTCTATCTTGTCACAAAGTGACCTTTATCTTTTGTTCTACGGATATTGATGAAATAGTTAAATAGATAAAGTGTTATTTGTGTCAGTCCCCTATACATATGGGACTAAAATACATTTACATGAGTATGATTGATAATCATACATATTGGCTCAAGTAAAGTTAAAATTGTCTTTAAATCAGGTGTTATGGAAGTAGAAAAGATTAACCCTCATGCTTCGAAAATTTCTAACGTCTTTTCTTAGTTAAATACTTTAGAAATTAGAGGTAAATTAATTTGAGGAAACAGCAAAGTTTGTTGGTTTGTTTGTCAAGTTGTTTGTTTAACAGTCGTCTGAAACAAGTTGGGAATGCTTGGATGTTGACTCACCTTGACCTACATCCACAGATAAATAGAGAATATAATTGTTTTGATCGGAACTAACCAAACTCTTGACGAGAGGCTCTATCTGGACCATAAATGAGACCAGAAATGTCGGACACTAGACCTAGAGTTGAACCTCTCGGAAAAGGTGTCAGAGCGCTTAGATTAACAGTGTTTATTTTCAGTACTTTTAATTATTATTAACACCGCGTCTTACTACCCGTTCGGGTTATACGCACTTACGCTAATGTGTAATGGTAGGGTGAGTGTGAGATGAAATGGAGAATCTACAGTTTAACATGGAATCCAAACCACGGTGGAGGCCTGGCATTTCACACATTCACAAGTTGCGATTGATAAACGTCTTGTCAGAGGTGAAGGAAGGGTTTGGTAATCAGATAAATCTTTGCCGGGACCGAGGATTGAACCGCGGACCCCAGCACAGAGGTCTGACACCTTATCCCTAGACCACCAGGTCCACTACGTACTTTTAATATAAACCTAACTCCATCGGTGGACATATTGACCAAGAGGTCAGTTCCATATAATCTTTTATACACATATATATCATCCCATGTTACTATCTGTTTGGATTATACGCGATAATGTGCTAGGGATGAGAAAGGATGAGTTTAAAGGAAGTGTACTCGCATTTGTCTGGATGAAGGTTGGAAAACAATTTCGTAACCCCCCAGTACACCCAAATTAGGTTCGAACTCTTCTCTCCACGTCGCAAGCAGGCACAGGCTTTTGATAAATTGATGCCTTGGGGCTTAGACCATGAGGCCAGAAGCGAGTTTATGATTTTTTGATATCAGATGAAGGTTTGAGTTAAAGTTGGTTGTGACGAGGATGATTTTATCTAAATGGTTTGCTAATATACTTCCACGCAAATGTTTACATATTCACTAAGTACTCCTTCCACATTATGTGAATGTGTTATTTGAACCTTTGGGAACTATGACGTGCCGCACAAAAATATCAAGACACATAATATTTATTAAGGAATGAATGCGTAGTCTTTGCCCATGCACCACGTATTACTACCCATCCAGCCTTTTCTCTATAATGGAGAGGAATATAAAGGTAGAATGTATATGAAATGTTCCCAAATTATTGTATAAGGCGAATAGGAACCTTGAGTATGTCCATACAGGATTCGAGCCCAAACCTTCTAGTCAAGAAAAAAACCGTCTCAATGAGCATAGCATGTGCTAAATTACGGGGCTTTTAATTCTATTGAATGGGGAATGCCAGGCCTCCACCGTGGTTCGTATTCCACGTTAAACTGTAGTTCCTCCATTTCATCTCACAATCACCCTACCATTACACATTAGCGTAAGTGCGTATAACCCGAATGGGTAGTAAGACGCGGTGCTAATAATAATAATAATAATAATAATAATAATAATAATAATAATAATAATAATAGTAATAATAATAATTCTATTGAATTGATTTAATATTTGAAGCAAACCTGAAATAGAAAACTCTAAGCAAATGTAGAACCTAGTAACGAGAACTCGGTATTTGCTGTGTGCTCTTGAAAAAGCTATGGAAGGGGCGAATACAAAGATTGTGTTATAAAATAACAAGTTGCTTTCAGCCCCACCTGTAATATCACCCTTCCTTTGCATCCTTACCCACAACAAAGCAATTAAAGCCACATCAATATTCAAAGTCATAAACCGATTGTGGTTGGACAGAACGGATGTTTCGACTGTTTGTACTTCACCAGAATTGTAGTTGTCAACCGAAATGAGACATGAACGAGGAAAGTCAACACGCTATCAAAGTGGGCAGAGGTTCAAAGAGGAAGGTACAGTACAGTCTTAGTCACAAAAACTGTGGTTAGCTTGGAATGGGATGATATGTGGACTCTTTATGGTGGAGACAATCAACATTATATTAGAAGTGATGACAACAAAAGTTAAATTTATTATAATTTGTAATAAAATAATTTAAATACTATAATATAAAGGTATATTATGATAAAGTTGTAATATCTGCAAATAAGAATACATAAGATGATTCAATTACACCTTGAATAACAAATTTAAATCTAGTGTCGGTCTCATTACTACCGGATAAATATTGCTATCGGGAGGTTAAATTTAGCGACCAGATAAAGGTTATAAGCCACTTTAATATGTTACGCGTAGTATGAACTGAATTTTTCTACCGGGTCTGTAGGATAAATTTATTTTCATACAGAAAACAAAAGGTTGGTATTGTGTTTACTGGTGCGCGCATGCGTATAAACCCTGATGCTACCACTACAACCTGGCCAGTAGCTACAATGCTCAACATTTGTTAAATAATGGCGGCTAAACAAGTGCGAGGAAACAGATGGCGTCACGTGGGCGCAGAGGCTAGGTTGTCTTGCAGGTACTAATTTTGATGTCTGCCAAAATGTGGTCAATAGTTTGGTACAACGTTTACAACATTTCATTCATTGCACTCTCATTTAAATAGTTTGTTCTTGTATAACTATAACTATACAAAATAGCACATCAGTTTTATAAATGTGAATACTAAGTGTTCTAAATTTATATATAACTAGAGCCTGGGCCTGTGCCTACTAAACACGTGAACCATGATTTTAACCTAAAAACAGATTTAGATATGCGAAACCTCATGAAAAACAACGCGTCACTATGGCAACGCTAATTTTAACTTTCAGATAAAAGTTATCAGGTACTTAAGCCTCCCGATAAAAATGTGATGGATAAATACATTTTATCTGGCAGATAAATTCTATTTTGCGGTCATAAGACGCACTTGTAACTTATCGACTAAATAAAAATATTTATCGGCCAGATTAATATTTATCCAGGAGTCATAAGACAGGCCTTAAATATATTACCTTAATATATAGGTATATGATTCACTTACATTATTGATTAAATAATTAAATAATTTTAGTAATTACAAATAATGGTTTGTTATGATTATAATATGAATTAATTAATTTAATTTCAATACCTTCTAATTAGGGTACATTATGAATAATTTTCAACTTAAATTGACAAATTAAAATATTTTTAGCAAAAAGGATAGTTTACAAGTTGGATTAACAAATTTAAAAGATTTTAATAGCTGCAAATAAGATATCTTATGACTAGTTAACAATTTGAATTAACAAATTTAAATAATTTTCACTGATCGAAAATCATGATATCTTAAGTAATGTTTAACGTGCAAACTTACGTTACAAAACTCTCCCCAGGGGACACGCGGACAGAGGTATCTGTCTCAGATAACCTTGTTTACTGTTTTAGGGGAGGTTAGATTTTAAATCCTGGCTGAGTGTAGGGGGGGGGGGGTTCCAAAAAGTTTAACCATTTCTCCCATTTCTCCTTCACTCAATAGTTGGGTATATTTCCTATAAAATTCTAACTTTTTCATTCCTACCCAAATAGTGAAAATATGAGAATAGCCCAGATGGGTATTTATATTTGGAGCACAAAATCTAATAATATATTATTTTTTTCTAATTATAAATCTAGAATTAGTATTTTACCCTGTCTATCTTGGGGAACGTCGAGTTTTATCGCGAGAGGAAAAAGTAAAAAAAAAAAAAGGGCACATCCGACTTCCGTTACGGCCATAACTCAATTCCGTCACCAGCATCAGCAACCATACATGAGTTCGGGGTCACGGAAAATACCGACTTATTCTATATGTTTAAATGATAGATAAGGAAAAAATAAAACAACCTCATTACACTTTACAATAATTTCAATAAAATAATAAAACTACAGATTCATGTTATGTAAGGTTAGGCTAGGTTGGTTAGGATGCAAAACAATACAACTCAAATTAAATAGAAATTTGTCATTCGTGAATGTGAACGCGAAACCTTTTTGACTTGATTTGATCTTTCGTGACCGAATTGAGTCATGGAATAACAAATAGGTAAACAAACAAGGTGAGGTAGCTCGTATGTATGCTCTCTGGCCAGTAATTCAAGGTCATGCTCCTCTTGACGGAGCTCGCATACGCCCGTATAACTTAATAACAATACTAAGTTACTAGAGATCTTGTTAACCGAAAAGCTCATCTTGACTGTTTTTGTTCTTGAGTAAAACACATTGTTAACTTGACTGATTGTCTCAGATTCATACAATACATCTTGTCATAAGTGAGACAATGTTTGTCACGGTAAATATTCTGTCAAACTCGCGTCCTGTGAGTCTAGAGATGCTCAATATTTCTCACACTTATCACTGCCATTATTTGTACATGATAGAGACTATAAATACTAATAATCACATTTAAATATTAGTTAATTGTGATACTCTATGACGTTTTATTCATTTTGCTGTTCTATGTAAATAGCAATGTCTTATGACAGTAACTATTTATGGTGTTGTGAACTTCATATATGTTTGACATATACCGTCAATAATTGAGCCATGATAACTACTAGCTTTCATATTTGTAGGGCATATAATCACATTTAATATAAATATAGAAATGCTCTTGTTTTAATCAAAATTTCGCCAATTTTAGCTATAAGATGGTGTTTACTTAATGCAAAAAATAACTGCTTTATAAATAGATATGCTATAAACTTTTACTGGACTAATCTATGTAATTGTGTAAGTAGCTTGTTTTTGAATTTGTTTAAAATAATTGAATAACTTTACTTTAAGAGATATTCAAGAAAGCGTATATAATTTTAAGTTAACGAATAGTAACTATATATACACCCTGTTACTAATGAATATGCTGATAAATGTTCATAAACATATTATAATATAACTGATGGACACACACCAAATAAATCATAATTTACATCCTACCGTAAATTGAACAGTACTTTTAAAACCCCTTTACTTATTGTTCACTAAGGCCTCATTTATCGTGTGTTTCGTATCGTCCGGTTGTCGACGATAATCTATCGTCTATTTTTGTGTGTATATTTATGCACTGCGGTCGTATCGTCAGTAGCTGTAAAGAGTTGCAGTATTGCCACCTTAAAGTGAGCTTTTTATACCACGAGGGACCCAGTTGTGTTATTTTGTATATTTTAAAATTTACCACACAATTAACAATATGAAAATGTGATGCTTAATGTGATACAATAAACACACCTAACCTCGAAACACGCGGTGACTACAGAGTGATTAAACAGTCTGTGGTGACGGCGAGGGAAGACAGGATGTCACAGGGGGACAGGTTGGCAAACCTTGCCACCGTCATCCAGTTGAATAAACTCGTCCATATTACGTAACGCTCCTAAGAATCGTCCAACTATAAACTATCGTTGCATTCTCTAGGGTATGACAATCACTCTTCAGACCACAACGACAACTTTATCGGATGATATTGTATAAATGGACCAATTGTATTCATTACATTATAAAACGGACGATAAAATGCCCCATTTATGCATCCGTTTTTATATCTTCCGGTTGTCAGCGGTAATTTATCATTCTTTTTTTTATGTCTATTTATGCATTGCGGTTGTATCATCATTCGTTGGAAAAAGTTGCAGTACTGCCACCTCAACCATTCGCTTGTTGTACCACGATAGATCCAGTTGTGATGTATTTAGCCTGTAAGGCGACTAAGAAAAGATGGCGAACGAGATGGTCTGTTCACCCTATATTATTATTATTATTATTATTATTATTATTATTATTATTATTATTATTATTATTATTATTATTATTATTATCACCGCGTCTTACTACCCGTTCGGGTTATACGCACTTACGCTAATGTGTAATGGTAGGGTGATTGTGAGATGAAATGAAGGACCTACAGTTTAACGTGGAATCCGAACCACGGTGGAGGCCTGGCATTCACCACATTCACAAGATGTCTTGTCAGAGGTGAAGGAAGGGTTTGGTAATCAGATAAATCTTTGCCGGGACCGAGGATTGAACCCCGGCCGCCAGCACAGAAGTCTGACACCTTACCCCTAGACCACCAGGTCACCTACTTCGCCCTATAAATAGTATCAAACATGTCAAAGGTGTATTTTATAATTTGTATGTAAAATTTAGAGAATGACGATAAGTTTTATAATTATTTTAGAATACCACAGAAATAATTTGATGAACTCGCAGGAAAGTTCAGGAGAACTGTGGAGACAAACTACACGTTGATGCAGGGATTGGCGTTTGTCCCTGAGTAAGTGTTAGCAATCACTATCAGGTAATACACACACGTGGCTGATAACAGTCTGCAGGATCCCACAGGGAAGGACAGGTTGGCAAGCCTGACACAGTCGTCCGGTTGTACAAATATGTCCGTGTACCGCAATGCTCCTAAGAACGTCCAACGATAAATAAATCGTTGAGTTCTACAACGTACGACGATAGCCCTTCAAACCGCAACGATAAAATTATCGGATGATTTTGCATAAATGGGTTCATTGTATTAGAGAACGTACGATAAATAGTCGTCGACAACTAGACGATACGAAACGCATGCATAAATGGGGCATAAGGCTGTCAAATTAATTATCGGCGAATTTTAAAAGAAATCATAATTCAATTCATATGTTAATAAAATAAACTGTATCATTCGTCCAAAACCTTTTAGCCTACTATTCTCTAACTTAGCTTTATGTGTATGTTTATAGTTTTCTAATACATGAATATACAGTGTAGAAGAAAAAGCTAAGTATGACCGAGTTTTAACAGTGTACTCTTATGTCAATACAAACTGGAAATGACTTAAAATGTTTATTAGTTTAAATCTAGGATTACTAACGGTCCTATCTAAAGAATAAGAAGGTGGCTGGTAGCTCAAATAAAGTGAACCCGCATTAGTGGGTAAAGGGTTAGGAAACCACGATGATGTTATGTAATTTGTGTAAAAATAAACCCTAGTGTACCAACCGGGATTCAAATTTGGGGCCACCCTCATCACTGGCAATACAATATTTTGCGAGCTTGATGTCTTAGACCTTAGGGCCACCAATACATGTTTTTAAGTCACTAAAGGAACTGAGTGGAGAAATAGGCAATAGCAAATATGCCAGATTTCACTAAGAGATAGTGAAGCAAAACATTTAGCGAAATCTGAATTTGTGGTCACACGTTTTAAGGTGTAACTCTCACAATATATTAGATTACTGTGACGAGATTGGGGTTCCAATTCTGACTCAGTAAGCTGAAAATTGTTTATACTAAATATGTTTACACTCTGCGTTCATAAAAATATGGGTGCAATGCCCTACCCTGTTAGTTGAAATATGCGAATAGCCCGAATGGGTAGTAAGACGTGGTTCACACAGAAACCACATTATGTAATCAAAAGTTTTCTCAGCCCGGGTTTGAATCCATGCCTCCCACTTTAGAGTCAGTCTTGATACAACTGGTGGGTTAAACTTTTAACAGTAGCCCTAACGCTTGGACTTCATTGAAGCCAACATATTCCACGCGTCCCTCACAAAAAAAAAAAAAAAAAAACTACCTAAGGTGGAGTGCTAGTGAGCGTGAGTTTAGGGCATTATTTTTGCAGTTTTTATAGCACAAACATATTTTGGCCAAAATAAATCAAATATTTCTTCTATAGAAACATATAGTTTAGTTTTCTGCACATGCTAATCTCAACAGTTGTTGAATATCTGTCATGAGCATGGCGGCATTTGGTGACAAACTTTTTAAATAAAGAGAAAAGTTTGTCACCAAATGCTGCCATGCTCATGACAGATATTCAACAACTGTTGAGATTAACATGTGCAGAAAACTAAACTCTATGATTCTATAGAAGAAATTTGATTTATTTTGGCCAATAAATGTGTGTACTATAAAAACTGCAAAATTAATGCACTAAACTCGCGCTCACTAGCACTCCACCTTAAATAGTTGAACAGAAACTATCCATGTCCGCGTACCCACATCGTGCACGCCACGTTGAAAGTACTAAGCGTGAACCGAGAGTAGAATATACAGTAAGATACAGTAAGATGAAACAGTTTCATATCCGGTCAAAAGCGCAGTTTTTAGTATTGAAACCAGCATGCTGGCATTCTCCTCTTGGGCATTGTTGTCTTAAAAACATACCTAGAAAGTTGTTCCTGTTCATTTAATTTTGGTGGACGAAGGGTCTAAGGCGACATTCTTGCAATAGACTGGAGTACCCATGCCGAGAAGATTGGAGTTAGAATCCAGATTGGTTGTGCTGAGGGCGTTTATTCCTAAATAGTGCTCCATTCTTCTTCCATTCAAATGAAGGAACGCTTCCTCTAAATGTAAACTTCTTAATCTATAACACATTAAGGTAATTAGTACGCACGCGTAGTAAGATTCGATGAAATAATATATATTACAAGGCTGTGATGGCTTATAAAATTAAACAGAACTTTCTTGTGCTGGGTCTCAAATAAAATCATAAACATTTATTTGCCTTTATATATGTTAACGTAGTGTACTTCTATTATGAACACAAATGTACTACAATCATTAAATTCCCCCCGGATCACTCATACACTGTCTGTTTTGGAAATATGTCAAGACTAAATTTCAAACCAAATGTTCATTTTTTGAAGTTAGCTGCTTCATAAATATTTTGAAAATTGACACCTAGACATGGAATCGAACCCAGGACTTTTGGCTTAGTATGCCAATGCTCTAACCACTGAGCTATTCAGGAGTCGTCCAGTGCCCAAAGTAATGCTTCACTCATATTTTAAGGCAGAATCTATGGTGGACGTGTGGAAATCGTTGGCTACAAATGTGTGATTTTATTAAGATCGCGAGCTATCAGATAATGCAGCCATCTTTGACTCGGTATTTGCTTGATGCTGACACTTGTACAATTATTATAATTGTAAGGGATCGCATATTTAAGAATCAAATAGCCAAAGTTGTTATGCCAACTACCTAGTCAAAAGTGGCTGCGTTATCTGATAGCTTGTGATCTTAATAAATCACACATTTGTAGCTGACGATTTCCGCACGTCCATAATAGACTCTGCCTTAAAATATCAGTGAAGAAGGACCCTGAACACGGGAAGATTACTGGATAGATCAGTGGTCGGAACATTGGCGTACTAAGTCAAAAGTTCCAGGTTAGATTCCTCTCTCCAGGTGTCATTTTTCAATTTTCATAATATGATATCCAGATGCGAGCAAATCCTCACTAAACCGATATAATAACGTTGGCTATTTTATGCTTCATAAATGTTGATAATGATTGAGGCTAGATATATTATCAAGGGAAAATAAGCCACTGAAACGAAATAAAAACACTTGAATATATATTAATATGTACTTTTTTTTGTACTGCACCTTGCTGGGCTTGCTAAATTTAAACATACGTATAGGTTATGAGTAGTGGTTAAATTGACAGTTCTGGCTCACTTTCTCCCATAATGACCTGTATCCTCAGAGAAAAAAAAACTTACCTGATTTTCCCTATAGATCAGTGGTTCCCAAACAGTGGTGCTTGTGATTATTGCCAGAGGTACGCCGTGTGAAGCCAAACTAAACAAGTTAATTAAAGTCGTAAAAATAGAGTGCTTCATCAGGTATTTAAAATATATTCGGACCCAAGTCTAGGCAAAAGTAAAACAGATTTAAACAGTGGTTGGAGTGGTGTCATCACTGATTCAAACTCAGACAACCAGTTCAGCTACGCTGTCTATGTTTATTATATTCCCGGGCCACATTACAAGGATACACCAGACCATATTAAAATGGCTGCGCTCCGTGGGAGAGCTTGAGTCCTTTAACACGGGTATCACTAGGTGTTATCAAGGGACATTTAAAATATAGCCATTTCAAACATAGTCCCACTAGAGAAAAGACACAAATGTCCACATCGAGTCAATTGGCCGGTTTCCACAAAGATAGGTTCAGGTAGTGACCCAACTCCTTCTTCACATATTCATACCGCACAAAGAGCTTACGCAGACTCTACATTACGATTGCAACGGTCCCTTTATGACGAGCATGTTAAAAAGTGAGTCGTTTAAACAAGTGCATATTTGGAAGTTTTTTTTTTTTATCACTGACGAGCTCCAGTGCTTATGGACTCGGCTTGGTTCAAGGAGCGCAGACAAACTACCCAGTGCAAACGCGGTGTACTGATAAGGCACGATGCATAATACCTACTCTTTACTCAAACACACATTACCACATAATTCTTCCAAATGGTTCGTTTATAATAGTTATAATAATATGCAAATTTATATTTTAAATAAACTAAACCCATCTAAGGCCCAATATAACTTTTAGCTGCTTCTCTACACATCTTATCTTCTTCTGACTGAATCTAATCATTTAACCTCGATTATTTCAGTCACACCCCGCCCACAAAACTATTCAATGTTGACCATACTTTCATCACATATTCTATCAAAACGGATAAGCGGCCAGTGAAGTATTTTGCTTATTCCTCGGAACAAGACAAAATATGTAGCAGTGGTAGTTTTTATACGGCGTATCCATGCGCCCTTTTTTCCATCACGTGCAACATTTGTAACAAATGTTCTTCAGAAGAGAAAACGTGAGAGTTATCTTCCAGAATACATAAGGAGCCATTTCGTGTGTCGGTTTAAAATATGACGTTCCGTAAAACCTCTTTCTAGAATGCATGCATTTCAAACAGGTGCATTGCAAGGTAGTTATCAGATGTAGTTCGTAAGAACACCCAAGTTTCATCACGTCCTTATCCTTAATCCAACGAGATAATCCATCACTTTTTCCAATTAAATTAATTCAAACAAAATGGTTCTATAAAATTCGGTAGACCAAACCAATATTTTAACAGTTTTATATTTTAGTTTTTTTTCTACTTTATTAAATTGGTGGCAGTCCTTGATCTAGAAATAGTTACATAAATTTTCCGTATCCATGGACACGTGGGCTAAGTATCTAGCTCATAGTTTCGTTTGACGATTACGGGGATATCGGGGTTTGAATTCCGGCTGGGCGTTCCGAGGTTGTTTTTCCGAAACTGCTTACCACTCTTCTTTCACAAAAAATGTGGGTATATTTCCTCTAAATCTTACCTTCCTCATCCATAGACCTTTATCGTAATCAATATACTACTTGCGTAACGGATGAGCTGCGATGATAAAACCTAAAAAACAACATCATTATGTTAGTTTTTTATATGATAGTAAAAATATAGAAATAAAGAAAGTAAATAATTTCCAAGAAAAGCTATAAACTAGGTAATTTAACTTATGTTTTTCATTATAATTTTCATTATTTTATTCTAAACCTATTTTTAAAATATTAAAACAGACCTGAAGGCTCTGATACGCTCTTTCAAGGACACGGTGTTAGCAGACTTGAGTTAAGATCAGTTGGGTGGCGTGGGGGGGGGGGGGGGGTGAATGGAAGAGGATAATCGTGAGATGTGAGCCAATGTGGACAACTTGAAACAGAGTTGGGAAGAACACTTCAATTATTTACTACATTTTTATTTGATCTATCAAGGAAGGTAGCGTATATGGCCCTTGCCATCCCCGGGAGATTGGGCAAGACAGATCATTTATTTTCGAGAAGGTAATGTGATTCTTAGAAATCGCCGAGGAAATTTAGGTTTTGGGGAGCACTGAGCCAAGTTGCAGATGTCTGGAGATCACGTGATGGTAAAAAAAAAAACAGGGGTCTGGTGTTTAAAATGTGTTTCACGTCGGAAAGGAGCTTTCTAGGTATTAAAACCTTATTTTTTGAATTTTATAATTCTAAAAGAAATAGACAAAGATGAAACTTGCTCGTTTTAAGCGATATTTCTCAAGAAATGTCACAGTTCTAAGATCTAGTTAAATGGTTCGAAACATCAGTTTAGCCTTAATTAAGGTGGTAGTTTAGGGGACGCAAGATAAAGGCAGTATTTTAGCACTATTAATAGAAAAAAAAAATCAAAAGAAAATAATCCTCCAGTAGAAACAGATAATTTAATTTTCTTCCCATGGTGACCTCAACAGTTGTCGAATATCTGTGAGGGTGTTCTGGAATTTAATGACAACTTTTTATCTTCATTTAAAAAGTTCATCATTTAATTCAGCCATGCTTATGATGGATATTCAACATCACTGTTGATATCACCTTGTGAAGAAAGTTAAACTATAGTCCGTTCACCGTAGGAATTGTTTTCTTAAAGGCCTTTTTCCCTACCAGAAATCTATTATATTGTAGGATATTGCTACGAAAAAAGACCTTTCATAGAGTAATTCTTACCGTGAATGGAGTATACGTTACTATTGTGGATATATTTGATTTATTTTGACCAAAAAATATTTGGCCATAAAAAGTGCAAAGGAAAAACTGCCTATAGCTCACGTCCCCTAAACTCCAACCTTAAGCAAATGAAATAGTACTTTAAAAATCCACAAATAACCAATTTAAATTATCTTAAGATTGTTTTAGCAGTTATGGAGCTTATTAATGGCTATCCTTCTATGAAATAGCGCGCTATAAGGATATTTTCTTTATGAGCTAAATATGAAGTATCCTCTCTCTGGATATTGTTCTCGCCGGCACGTGTATCTAGAAAACCAAACATGGAGACAGTCACGTCCTACAAACTAGTTTTGGTACTCTTAAAATTCAACTTTATGGGATCTTTTTTTCCTTTTTTTTTTTGCCCCCCATGCCTCTTTCTAAGTCTATAAAAGTGGTACTGCTTACGGAAATGACTTGAAAATCGGTAGGAAATGGCCCCTGTGGGTCTGCATGTAGTGTAACACAACAACTGTGCCCCCCACCCCCTTCGCCCCCTTGTGACCCACACCTAGGAGAGAGACGCGAATGAATAAAGGCGGGAATTGAGATGTATCGGTCCATAGAGAATAAATGAGACATGTTATTTCTTCTGTTCTGAGGGAGTTGACATCCAGATCTTCTCCCTGAACACGTGTTTCGCTTTTGTTTTATGTCTCTGTACTTGACTCCCAAACCTCTCATATTCTTTCTTTGGGTTAATTATTTTTTAAATTAGGCCTACGTTTTTCAAAACTCCTAGTAAGAGAAAATACCTTGATAATAAGATAAAATAAACACGCTGCTAATAAAATAATTGCATCCACAACCAATTGAGATCGAACACTTGTCATGAGGTGCACACTTTGTTGCAGTGGGACTTGAATCCTTGCTCAGATACAGGTACAATATCCATGTGGCTAGACCTGACTCCTTGTTCAGAGACAAGTAAAGTATCCATGTGGCTAATATGGCTCCTGTCTCAGAGACAAGTACATATCCATGTGGCTAGACCTGACTCCTTGCTCAGAGACAAGTACAAGTATCCATGTGGCTAGACCTGACTCCTTGTTCAGATACAAGTAAGTATCCATGTGGCTAGACCTGACTACTTGTTTCAGAGACAAGTAAAAGTATCCATGTGGCTAGACCTGACTCCTTGCTCAAGATAAGTACAGTATCCATGTGGCTAGACTACTCCTTGCTCAGTAGATAAGTACAATATCCATGTGGCTAGACCTTACTCCTTGTCATAGACAAGTACAAGTATCCATGTGGCTAGACCTGACTCCTTGCTCAGAGACAAGTACAGTATCCATGTGGCTAGACCTGACTCCTTGCTCAGGGACAAGTACAGTATCCATGTGGCTAGACCTGACTCTTGCTCAGAGACAAGTACAGTATCCATGTGGCTAGACCTGACTCCTTGCTCAGAGACAAGTACAGTATCCATGTGGCTAGACCTACTCCTTGCTCAGGACAAGTACAGTATCCATGTGGCTAGACCTGACTCCCTTGTTCAGAGATAAGTACAATATCCATGTGGCTAGACCTACTCCTTGTTCAGAGACAAGTACAGTATCCATGTGGCTAGACCTGACTCCTTGCTCAGGGACAAGTACAGTATCCATGTGGCTAGACCTGACTCCTTGCTCAGAGACAAGTACAGTATCCATGTGGCTGACCTGACTCCTTGCTCAGGGACAAGTACAGTATCCATGTGGCTAGACCTGACTCCTTGTTCAGAGACAAGTACAGTATCCATGTGGCTAGACCTGACTCCTTGCTCAGGGACAAGTACACTATCCATGTGGCTGGACCTGACTCCTTGCTCAGAGACAAGTACAGTATCCATGTGGCTAGACCTGACTCCTTTCAGGGACAAGTACACTATCCATGTGGCTGGACCTGACTACTTGCTCAGAGACAAGTACAGTATCCATGTGGCTAGACCTGACTCCTTGTCAGTGATAAGTACAGTATCCATGTGGCTAGACCTGACTCCTTGCTCAGAGACAAGTACATATCCATGTGGCTAGACCTGACTCCTTGTTCAGAGACAAGTACAATATCCATGTGCTAGACCTGACTCCTTGTTCAGTGACAAGTACAGTATACATGTGGCTAGACCTGACTCCTTGTTCAGAGACAAGTACAGTATCCATGTGGCTAGACCTGACTCCTTGTTCAGAGACAAGTACAGTATCCATGTGGCTAGACCTCACTCCTTGCTCAGGACAAGTACAGTATCTGCATGACCATCTCTGTCTACGTAATTAACGGTTAAGGGTTTGTAACAGAATTATTTTAGTTATTAATATAATTATAATATATCTTAAAACTCAGCTATTAAAAATATTTTGCGTTTGGTGTGAATGATGCCCTTTAAAAACAATTTTTTCGAAGGAGGAATGACTTCAAACGTGTTCATCTGTCAGAATAACTATTAATCATGTCTAGCTTTAATATTATTCCTGGCCATTTATGCTTTCCTTTCATCTTTTTTTACTGTGTGGTGCAATAATATAGTTTAGAGAATCGAAACATTCTTAAAAAGTACCATTTTCAGGAATACAACATTTAAACATAAATATAACACTTTTGTTGAAAATATATATATATAAAGCACATCTTTCGGGAATTCAGTATCTCATTGCAGTTTTTTACTCTTTTAAATATTCTACGAAACATTTTGTTTTATAAAAACATCAACAACAAAAAACACAAATGTTAAATTATTTGTAAATGTAAAACCATGAGAAATAATATAAAAGAGTTCACGCAAGCAGACAGGAATACAATACCAACATTCTCTGCTAATATTTCAATCTCTTTGTTATTTGCTTTTGTTTACCTCGATGACCTAACTTTTGATGTGTTCCAACGGCGCGTCTCCAGCATGTGAAGGGCTCTACAGGACAGCTAGACTGCTGTATCAGCTGCAAGATCTAATTTCACGTATTTACACGTCATGACATGTGAGCTTCATCTGCCACTGTTGATAGATATTATCATTTCCAATAAAATAACACTAGTAATGAATTAAATGGTACCCTCCTCGGTGGCCGCACGGTATTACTGAGGAGTTACTCTCGCAATATACTGGACTGCCTATGATGGGGAGATCAGGGTTCAAATGCTGGTCTGGGGAGTTAAGAAAGATTTTTCTTAAATAGTTTTCCACTCTGTTTCCACGCAACTGCTGGTAAACGTTCTATAATTTCAACCTTCCTCTTCCACAACATATAAGCGTGTAACCCGAATGGGTAGTAAGAAGCGCTGCTAAAAAAAATACATTTCCCCAAAAATATTATTTTTGTATTTTCGAAAAGGTCCTTCCTATAAAAATTGGACTACAGATTCACTTTTGTTGTTTTGGTTCCGTGGTTTTATCTTTATTAACTCTCAGCAATGTGTGCATACGGACTAAACGTCATATTCATCTTGTCTGAAGATGTGGAGGTCAATGTTTCGAATGCATGCTGAGTGTTTCCAAATAGGTCTCCACCTCTCCCTACACGCTACTTTGGGAACGCTTTCTTTTAATTTGTACTTTCCTTATCTCTGACCCATTAGAGCAGGCGTGTAAAACCTGTTTGACCATTAGAGACACATCGAATATTAAAAATACTGAGAGGGCTCATTTAAAACTAATTCTTGGTTATATAAAAATAAGGTTAAGATCCTATACCCTACCCTTTATTATTTTAACAAGAAAAATAGAATGATAGGCTCTAAGCTTAGTGTTGACTTCACTTTATAGCTTATGATAAACGCACGTCCATAAGAGATAGCAAACTTTCACGCATCTCACACATTTATGGGCTGCCAAACATTGCACAAATTTAACAGTTTTTTTAAATCGATCCTTGGTATGTAAAAAGTAGAGGTTGGGTTCACCAACCTCACTAGCTAGATTTCACCAAATAATGGACATTTTCCACGTTAACAATCTGAACTTGGAGCATTTCTAAAATGTTTATAAAAATAAGAGTCTGGCCTCAACGTACAAGTTTGAAATGCCTTCGTTGGCGTAATTAAAACATGCGAAAAGCCTGCAGTGGTAAAAAACGAGGCGGAAAAAAAATTCTATGATATGGTATTGATATAAGTAGACAGAAGGACTTAATCAGTCACAATGCGAGTAGTGAGTCATGCTGGTTTACGTAACTCCCATTCCTTCCCCCTTTAACCTCCCCCTCTCTCTGTCTTCCCATCTATTTCCCGGAGAAAGACTCCCATCCTCTTTCAAAAACTGCCAGTGTGTTGCGTTGTCTTTAATAATGTTGTGGCACCATCGCTGCAGGCTTCATAAATTAGCCAGTGAAACATGCCCTCCACCCTTCACCCTCCTCTCCTCGTCACTGTAGGGGGGGGGGGGAGGAGGAGGAGACACTCTATGTATTCATAACTTTCCATAGAAATAAAATGTTCTTGGTAATTTAAAATTCAGTACACTGCAGCGTTGCGTTTTTGTTGAAAGAGTTGGTTCATGTCAAGAAGAAATGATTACTTGCTGCAAGTGTGTGTGTGTGTGTGTGTGTGTGTGTGTGTGTGTGTGTGTGTGTGTTATATATATATATATAGTCCTGTATTTTCTGGAGCTGGAAGCGAACTTAAAGTTATTTTAAACGAAAATAAATAAAAGGGTTATAATGTTCACTTGAAGTGTATATTTAAACATACTTTTTTTTTACTGGTAAATCTTTTACTTAGTAACAAAATAGAAAATTACTTTTAAATGAATTAAGATTTTAATTAATGCTAAAAAAACTTATTTCTTAGTGCGTCAATTCCGTATTCAAATAAATTAACAACAACCAGGTAATTGGTCTAGTGACATTTATTTATAATTTAATTTTGTGATAACTAAGAAAAAACGCTGTTTTTTTCACATCATCACCTACAGTGGTAGAACTCGGCTTCATATCCAGGTTGACTGTATGAATACCGGCCTCGGCTTGTGGGCGGGCTCGTAAAGAGTATATGTCTTAGCGGGTGACTCTGCCACTCCTGAGATAGCTGTCTTATTGCTTTTGATTTTAGAAGGATCTAACGTTGATCATCTTTAGATGAAGCTGCGATGAGCTTTGGGTGATTTTGAGTTCACTAAAAATGAACTTGTGCAATCAAAAGTTATAATACACCTTATAAATCTTAGCTTGTGTTAAAAAAAACATGTAACAACAGTAAAAAAATTGGATCAATGTTAGCTTCAAATAAAGATTCACGCATCTAACGTAGAATAGAAGAAACCATGAGCTAAGGCAAGTATTATTGTTGTATTTACATTGAAATATATTATGGACAAATATATAAAATACTTATTCAGAAAATAACATAATTAGTACAGTTTTATTCTGGGAGTAGTAGGCCTATGGTAGAAGTGGTCTTCTAGGAGTAATAGGATTCTGGTAGCAGTGATCTTCTAGGAGTAGTAGGACTCTGGTAGAATGATCTACTGGGAGTAGTAGGCCTATAGTATAAGTGATCTTCTGGGAGTACTTGGACTCTGGTAGAAGTGGTCTTCTGGGAGTTGTCAGATTCTGGTAGAAGTGATATTCTGGGAATAGTCGGATTCTGGTAGAAGTGATCTTCTGGGAGTAGTAGGCCTATGGTAGAAGTGGTCTTCTGGGAGTAATAGGATTCTGGTATAAGTGATCTTCTGGGAGTAGTAGGCCTATGGTAGAAGTGGTCTTCTGGGAGTAATAGTACTCTGGTAGAAGTGATCTTCTGGGAGTAGTAGGCCTATGGTAGAAGTGGTCTTCTGGGAGTAATAGGATTCTGGTAGAAGTGATCTTCTGGGAGTAGTAGGCCTATGCTAGAAGTGGTCTTTGGTTGTAATAGTATCTGTAGCAGTGATCTTCTAGGAGTAGTAGGACTTTGGTAGAAGTGATCTTCTGGGAGTGGTAGGCCTATGGTATAAGTGATCTTCTGGGAGTACTTGGACTCTGGTAGAAGTGGTCTTCTGGAGTAGTCAGATTCTGGTAGAAGTGATATTCTGGGAATAGTCGGATTCTGGTAGAAGTGATCTTCTGGGAGTAGTAGGATTCTGGTAGAAGTGATCTTCTGGGAGTAGTAGGCCTATGGTAGAAGTGGTCTTCTGGGAGTAATAGGATTCTGGTAGAAGTGATCTTCTGGGAGTAGTAGGCCTATGTAGAAGTGGTCTTCTGGAGTAATAGTACTCTGTAGAAGTGATCTTCTGGAGTAGTAGGCCTATGGTAGAAATGGTCTTCTGGGAGTAATAGATTCTGGTAGAAGTGATCTTCTGGAGTAATTGGACTCTGGTAGGAGTGGTCATCTGGGAGTAGTCAGATTCTGGTAGAAGTGATATTCTATGAATAGTCGGATTCTGGTAGAAGTGATCTTCTGGGAGTAGTAGATTCTGGTAGAAGTGATCTTCTGGGAGTAGTAGGCCTATGGTAGAAGTGGTCTTCTGGGAGTAATAGGATTCTGGTAGAAGTGATCTTCTGGAGTAGTAGGCCTATAGTAGAAGTGGTCTTCTGGAGTAATAGTACTCTGGTAGAAGTGATCTTCTGGGAGTAGTAGGCCTATGGTAGAAGTGGTCTTCTGGAGTAATAGGATTCTGTAGAAGTGATCTTCTGGAGTAGTAGGCCTATGGTAGAAGTGGTCTTCTGGAGTAATAGTACTCTGGTAGAATGTGATCTTCTGGGAGTAGTAGGCCTATGGTAGAAGTGGTCTTCTGGGAGTAATAGGATTCTGGTAGAAGTGATCTTCTGGGAGTAGTAGGCCTATGCTAGAAGTGGTCTTCTGGAGTAATAGGATTCTGGTAGCATGATCTTCTAGGAGTAGTAGGACTTGGTAGAAGTGATCTTCTGGGAGTGGTAGACCTATGGTATAAGTGATCTTCTGGAGTACTTGGACTCTGGTAGAAGTGGTCTTCTGGAGTAGTCAGATTCTGGTAGAAGTGATATTCTGGGAATAGTCGGATTCTGGTAGAAGTGATCTTCTGGAGTAGTAGGATTCTGGTAGAAGTGATCTTCTGGGAGTAGTAGGCCTATGGTAGAAGTGGTCTTCTGGAGTAATAGGATTCTGGTAGAAGTGATCTTCTGGGAGTATTAGGCCTATGGTAGAAGTGGTCTTCTGGGAGTAGTCGGATTCTGGTAGACGTGATCTTCTGGGAGTAGTAGGCCTATGGTAGAAGTGGTCTTCTGGGAGTAATAGGATTCTGGTAGAAGTGATCTTCTAGGAGTAGTAGGATTCTGGTAGAAGTGATCTTCTGGGAGTAGTAGGCCTATGGTAGAAGTGGTCTTCTGGGAGTAATAAGATTCTGGTAGAAGTGATCTTCTGGGAGTAATTGGACTCTGGTAGGAGTGGTCATCTGGGAGTAGTCAGATTCTGGTAGAAGTGATATTCTAGGAATAGTCGGATTCTGGTAGAAGTGATCTTCTGGGAGTAGTAGGATTCTGGTAGAAGTGATCTTCTGGGAGTAGTAGGCATATGGTTGAAGTGGTCTTCTGGGAGTAATAGTACTCTGGTAGAAGTGATCTTCTGGGAGTAGTAGGCCTATGGTAGAAGTGGTCTTCTGGGAGTAATAGGATTCTGGTAGAAGTGATCTTCTGGGAGTAGTAGGACTTTAGTAGTAGTGATCTTCAGGGTGCAATTGGACTCTGGAGAAGTGATCATCTAGGAGTTGTAGGATTCTGGTAGAAGTGATCATCTAGGAGTAGTAGGATTCTGGTAGACGTGATCTTCTAGGAGTAGTAGGATTCTGGTTGGAGTGATCTTCTGGGAATAGTAAGACTCTGGTAGGAAAAAATACCTTTCAAAACGTACTAACTCTACTATATTTACACTTGCTAAAAAAAATATTTTGTTAAATATTTTTATTTTATTTCTTAATTTTCCTCTTATCTCCTCCATTCTTTACTTCTCTTTTTACATTGCACTTAACATTTCTTCAATAACTCCATGGAATCTCAGAGATTCTATCGATTTTTGGAATTAACTAGACAAAAAAAAACTTCTTCTGGTTTGGGACTTGAAAAAAACAAATACGATTTAGTCGCAATACTGGTAAATATACCAATGTATGAAATATTAATATTAATGTTGCATTATTAGATCTTTAGCTCTTTTGCAGCGAACTAAATATCTATTTAGACCCTCATTTACAATTTCTCATTGTTCCCACTAATTTGTCAAAGCGGCTTTCAATAAAACCTTAACACGGTGAAAATGTTATCTGTACCGTAAGTATATTGTCAAGCTCTTTGTATCCAAAACTTTCTTTCATGTCGTTGGGTTAGCTTGCAAATCCGTGTGGGTCTAATTAGAACTCACCGACATCCACGCACTAGATATTGAATCAAATGGAGATGCAGGTAACGCGAGAAAAGATCAGGTTTATAAAAATTGTGTAGCAAAACATTTTATGTTCAAAATAAAGCAGATATTTGTAATGTAACCATAGAGTTTAATTTTCTTCACATGATGAACTCAACATTTCTTGAATAATTTTCAAGGATATCCTGGAATTTTTAATGATATCATTTCTTTTCATTTAAAAAGTTTGTCATCTACTGCTGTTGTGCTCACGACAGATTCAACAACTGTTGATATCACCGTGTTAGGAACATCAAACCCTATGTGTGTATAGAAGCAATGTATTTACTTTTATTAATAATAGTTTTTGCTTTTAAAAAAATAGTGCATAAATACTGACCTCTTCTCCCGATACCTGAATCCCCACCTTAAAACGTTTATGTTAGACCAGAACTTCTGGATCCATAATAGGGTGGTTGTATATCACTGATATTGACGTAGGATACAATTGTGTTGGGTGATCTTTAGAACAATTGGCTGTTAAAGAAGAAATTGACAACATAATTATTTTTATCATCAGGTATATTTGATAATTACATGTTTAATAATTTATCAAATTAAAAGTGCTTAGAACTATAAAGTAATACTCCTCCTTTTTCTGAAGATAATTTAAATCAATCGTACAACACAATCCTACTAGTTTTCTCTTTGTAAGTCTTTTTATTAATTGTATTTATTTTGGTATTTGACGTGCACTTTCTAAACTGACGGATTATATCAGAACTTGAGACTTTCTATGAGCTTTAGTAAAGGGCCTACCAATTTTGCCGGGAAAGGTATTTTCACATACCTTCCAGGGTTCTTATATAAGCTACAATTGGCATGGGACCCACAGCCTTACTTCCCATCCGAAGGAAGTTGTGCTACGGATTTTTATCACCCAAGAAAAATCCCTTAAACCGGCTGGGTTTGAACCCACAAACATCGGACCATGAGGCGAGCACTTTACCCCAAGACCACCGAGGTACTCCTCATTGTGTTAAAGGTTGAGGAAAAAAATTGTTTTCACTAAACTACCTTCAAGTAAGTTTTTCTCAATAAAAACAACTCATAGTTTTGTTAATAGTAAACAACAAATATTATTCTTAAATAAATTTAACCAAAATATTCATAAAACATTTTGAAAATATCACATTTTCAAAAATAGTTTTTAAACTACCCTCAAATGGTTTATGTTTGAAAAATTAAAAAAGTGATTTATTTTTATATGAAAAACTATTCAATGGTATCTATTTTGAAGTAATTTTAAAAGTAATTTTCAAAATATTTCAAAATTTATTAAATTGGTCTTAAATAAACAATAATTATATCTTCTTTATTTTAATTTCCATTCCCTTCTTCTTACTTGATATTAATCTTGGTCTTCTATGACGACATGGGTTAGTGTTATATATAAATGTTCCACCATCTTCAGGTCAAATCTATGATAAAGATGATATTCTTTAAATATATACTATCGTAAAGTTTGTAAAAATGTTAAAGTATAAATGTAAACAAGTTTCATGGGATGATCAACAATAAGTAGTAAGTTAAGTTTACTCATTTATCACTTCTTACCAAATCAAATATGAACACTATTAAATAAACTACCTTTAAATTAATTTATTTCAAGCGTATGCTCCTAATGTTTACCAAGACACGGTGCTACAAAAAAGTATACATTGTTATTTGTCAGGTAAAACACTACATAGCTATTTATTTTAAGCAAAATCCTTTAGACTTTTAAAAAAAAATTTGGAATTAAAAAGATCACTTAACTACCCTTAATTTTAGGTCCAGGGTGAAAAACACCATCCCGTGGTATTACCTTATACCATATAAATATGTAGTTTGATCTATATCTATTAAACTATTTAAGATCCGTGGACAGCAACAGATAGCATAATTGTATATTTCTTTTTTTTTTGTTCGGATACACATACAACTTAATTAAAGATTCATCATAGTCTAGAGGTCAGACATTTTAATGATTGCAATATTTTATCTTGATATGAAAAATAAAAACACATTATTAACATAAATATATTATAGAGACCGGGGGTGACTTTATTTCACTTTAATATTATTGTAAACGTTTTAAATACATTCAAGTATTATTAATTTTTTATACTATTAAATCATATCCGCACTAGAGAAAGAAAACGGCTTTAGTTTTTTAATGATGGAATACGAGTTTCTTCTCAAATTATATTTTATCTAATGTAGGCCTATTTTATTAAAAGTAAATATAATTACTGTAATTTATTTTTAATATAAGAAATATCTATTGTTCTAAATAGTAGTTGCAGATTGTTGCTTTATAAGGTATTGCTCCTCATCAATCAGGCAAGTTAGAATATTGTACGATTGAAATGTAATACTAATTAAAAAGTTAAATGTGAATAAACAAATTGAATGACAAATGGAATTTGTGTTTGGAATAACAAGAAGATAAAATTTGATTATTAGGCCTTCAAATTTATGAGCTTTTGTAATATAATAAATATCAATGTTAAGTGTTAATTATTATTATTATTATTATTATTATTATGTTATTACTAATATAGCTTATCAATAATAATTGCATTGTACATGATCTAACATGGATATCTTGATGTGGAGTAATACCTTCCAAAACAATAATTTATTGCTAGAATGTAGTCATACTCTTCCTTATAAGTTATTCAACAAAGTAAGCTCTCCTTTATTGAATACAAATGTATCATTCTGCTTAATTATGAATCTTAAGGCAATTTCCCTTAACAAAATATTTTATCTGCAACAAACACACCCCTTCTATTAACAAGTGGGCACAACTCCAAAATACGGCTTCGTTCTGGACATTTAAATGAGGAAAAAATAGAATGTAAAAAAAAATCAAAGTAAAAAGTTAATTATTTTTATCTGGAATAAAGTCACAGACTTTGTTTGGAGACTAACCCACAGAATGTTTCATGTATAGTTTTGGCAGGAATCCCTTTTATCTAAAAATTTAGTGTTAAATAATCAATTTTTTTTTATCAAGATGGGCTATTTAATACAAGCGTTTTTATGTCAGGGAGATAAAGTCGACAATAGCTCAAATGGTCTCGTTTGATTATATATACAGTGTTTTTGTAGATTTGTTTTTTTGAGTATTATTGTGACATTTGAAATTTGTAAAAAAAAAAGACAGGTTATTGGTTGAAAATGTTTATATGGAGATATAAACTCAGGTTCAGTAAAAAAAACTTTAACCCAACAAATGTTAACCTTCACATTTAATAAAATAAACCGTGCACAAACATTGTACCAACTGTGTAGCAATTAAAATATTTAGCTTTCATAGTTAACACATGTTTATTTTTTAATTTCTCCAAATAATGTAACTTAAAGTTATTCATATTATTTTCTATAAGAGTAAATACTAAAGATGAGTTATTGTTATTATTTGAAAGATTCAATATATAGCTTAAGTGTGAATTCCTTTGTTGGATACATTTTTCTAAGCCTTTCGATCATACTATTTACACTCGTGTCTTTATAAATGACCAAAATTAAAACGAGATATTTAGAGCAGCTAAACCAAGATATGAACTGTGTCCGTAAATTTATGTAAATTATCATTTATTATTAATTTAATACTTTAAATTTTATGAAACCTTTATTCTTAGACACCAAATATGAAAACATTAGGCTAGGTCAAATATTCATAATAGCAGGGCTCGTTTCAAAAAGATAAAACATTTGGATGCCATCTAATTAATTTGGGAGACATTTCAGCTGTTATATGTTATTATTAGCAAGAACTTTGTCGCCCACTCTTTTTAAACGAGTTGTTTTAAAGAAAAATCTTTAAAGCCGTTTCAAATATGTATATAGTCATTTTTTTAGTTGCAGTTGGTTAGTTATCCTAAACTTAAATGGGGATACGCTTGTATCCATTGATTATTTTCATGTATAGTATACAAATATATTTATTGACAAAAAAACCCATCGAACATCGAAAATACCGTTTATGCACTAAAGCATTGCGCAGTTAAAGAAAAGAATTTGGATGTTTCTTGGAGTTCTTTGGTACGAAAATAATATTTTGACTTTTACCCTTCTATAAATACACAATACCTAGTCAAATGTTTGGAATTTATAAGACGTGGGCAGAACATTTAAAGGATTCTATAATCTTTCTCCAAAGTATATTTAAAGTTCTCCCAGAGAAAATTAAGGCATGATATTAGGCTATGTGGACAAAAGCAGTATTTTTGTGGTAAATGTTTTTCAAAATGCATCAATTTGTTTCAAAATGGAAGTATTTAGTTTTAAAATTAGTGTTCAATATTACACCCATGGTAATTATATTGAGAATATAGATTATTTACACTGTCAAATGCAATGACTTCCAAGTTCAAACTAGCAATACGTGAATATAGCCAAAATTAACTATTACTTTTTCCTAAGAAGCTAATGTTAATACAGAAAAAAAGTTTCGTTTGGTTATTTAGTTTAAAAAATCATACAAATTTCGTAGGCAATAAACATATCATTTTTAATTCTTGCTTTGATTTTGTAACAGCGCGCATGCGCATACGACCACCCTAGACTCTTCTTTCAAACTCGCGAGATGCTAAGGTACGAGGTAAAAGGAGGAAAGTGACACTACATAGACTTTAGAGGACGACGTGTTTAATATCTGAAACCCCATATGGACTTCAGCAAATACTTTTTTTATAGTTAATTCAAATTTGGCAGAAATTCTTTCGAAGCAGAATATAAAGTAGATTAGAAAGATATCATGTTTGGCTAACAGATTAACTCAATTTTAGTTAAAAACAAACCTTTACCCCCCCCCCCCCCATTTTCCTCTTTCATGTATTGACAAAAAATAAAATCGCGATGAACGTGTTGTTGTGAAAGAATGCGAGTAGCCGACTTAATTAGCTACGCAATTTCAATAATGTTTATATTTTGAAATATTGAAATACTTTACTTTAATTGAGTTTTCACTTTTTTATCCTATCTTACTACCCATTTGTTTTATATGCTTATGTACTAATTATGCCGATGGCTTTAGGGAGGAAGAAGGAAATAGGCATATTTAGGGAAGGGTAAACACATTTGAGTGAAGGAAGGTGGAAAGCGATTTTGTTGAAAACCACCCCTGGTAAACCCGACCGAGATTCCAACCTCAATCTTCACATCATCGGAATGTTAGTCTATTGCAAGAGTAACACCTTAGATCATGCAGCCATTGAAGTTGGGTTCCATGTGGCACGGAAAAAACATTTAGGTAATAAGAAAATTACAAAACAATTCGTGATTTTAAAAAACGGTTTGATTATTTTATAAAATATTCTGAAGCGTATAAATATTAACTTTGTTGTGTTAGAAAATGTTTCGCAAAAATAATATATATATATATATATATATATATATATATATATATATATAGAGAGAGAGAGAGAGAGAGAGAGAGAGAGAGAGAGAGAGAGCCAAAAGAAACACGGGAGAATGTTATTTTTCAAAATAAAGCTGTATGTTTAGATTTAGTATAATTATAAAGTGTTGTTCTTTAACTCTTTTAGATATTCTCAATATATGTAACTATCATTCAAATGAATGTATCATGTGGAGTATAAACGAGTGACAGTGGTAATTATAATCGACGACAGGACGGAGACGACTCGAACTCTTGATTGGAATGTACGACATAATTTTAATGAATCGAAGCGACGGGGTACACGGACAATCGGAGCGCCGGTCTGTCGTTGCGTCACCTGGCGACACCCCGGCCCTGCCACCGTATTATGACGGCTACCTCCCCCTCCCAACCTTCCGCCCATTGGTAATTAAGAGTCGCTCCACACGCAGGGGTCTATTGGAAATCTATATTCACCCCCTCCACCCCACCCCTGCCCCTAACACTCACTCCATCATCATAAACACTGGTCGGTCACCGCACTCCCATCCAGGCTGCTTTTTTTCCTCCGCCACTTTCATTTTCGGATAATGTGACAACCATTTTTTACTTTTCGGTATTTTATATTTTTTATGCTCACCTACATTCTTCTTTATTTGGGCAAAATAATAATAATATTAATAATAATAATGTATCATCAATAAAGATATTTAACGAGAAAGTAAGTTTTGTTGTTATTATTATTATTATTATTATTATTATTACGTCAAACTACCCATTCAGGTTCCACGCACTTACTATAATGTGTAATGGTAGGGTGATTGTGAGATGAAATGGAGGACCTACAGTTTAACGTGGAATCCGAACCACGGTAGAGGCCTGGCATTCCCCACATTCACAAGTTGTGATTAATACACGTCTTGTCAGAGGTGAAGGAAGGGTTTGGTAATCAGATAAATCTGTGCCGGGCCCGAGGATTTATATCTGACCCCTTACCCCTAGACCACCAGGTCACCCAGTTCTGTTCTTAATTATTACATCTTTTAAAAATAAAACGAAGCATTTTAATATTTAAATAACATCTTATTGAAAGTTGTACAAAGCGAATAGTTAATTATTTGAAACACGCTTTAAAAAAATCATAGCACTAATTTTATAAACTTTTATTCGAGGGGGGTGCCTACCGGAATGTTGAAACATTCAAAAATCTCGCGTTATTTAAAAAGTGTCTACTAAAAATATGATTTATGTTAAAATGAAGGGAAAAGTACCTTAAGAATTAATAACCTTTATTGTTTTATAAATATAAATATAGCCTTTGTCAAACGATAAACTAATTTGGTAAAAAGCACAAGTGTGAATCTTAATATAATGGAGAATGTCTTAGAAATTTTAATTCTTCACAACCGTAACTCCCAAATTAATTATGTTTATTTTAAAGGGGGCGGTACATTTAAGGGGTATAAGAAGCAGTCATAGTTATAAATTACGACACGAAAATACTATGACTTTTGACATAATATGTTTAGGTTTTGAGATAATAAATATTTAAACATAAGTAAGAAAGGCTTTACAATCAGCATAAGGAATAGTTACTTATAATTTGGGGATTGATGGATGACAAAAACGGTTTTAGTCAAACTTTAGCCAACATTGGATGACTTGTGGACTAAGGTTTACATTTCGTACAGTATGATTTATTTTGTGATGACGGGGGCGAGTGAAGAGGGTTCGGAGTGGAGATCCCTAAAAGATAAACGTGTCCATAATTTTCTTAATCAGTTTTTCTCTCTTCCTCTACTAAAAATGCGGGCACACTAAATATAAGCTCTGCCTTCAACATCACTATCTCATTAGTGTTAGTTTAAACATAATGACAGAACGAACGGCTTGTAAGTCAATGCACATAAAAAAATATTCCCTAGCTTCTTTGTTGTAAGGTTGTGTGATGTTGGCCTAACTGAAAGGCGCATTTAGTTTATCCAGCTATCTTTTAGTAAGAGAGAGAGAGAAATTATGTCCCTACGAGAGTTTCACTAAGCGAGCTAATGCATGGTTTGTATTGGTTGGTTTCATAAAGATGGCCGATTTTCCCCCTCCTCCTGCCCCTCCCCTACAGCTGGCAAACCCCGGACATGTTGGTTCTTGCTGATAAATTATTAATGATTGTTAATTAATTATTAATTATTGTTAATTGGTAGGATAGAGGTGTTGGAGATTTTATTTATTGCAGGCATACGCTGTACATGTTGGTTCTTGATGATTATTTATTTATGGGCATACAGTTCTTGAAGTTTCGGCACGAAGCTTGCGCTACGGCTGACAGGCCTAGAATGAACATTGGCTCTTCTGTCACAAGGCTCTGACCCGGAACAAGCAGCATGAACCTTGCGCTATGGTGGTCGGTGGTAGAGTGTGGTAATTGGTTCACCCTGCCTTGAGACCCCCCTCCTCCTTCGCCACCCTGACGCCAGACTGCCGGGGCGACAAGTGACCTCAACAACCTGGTGTTTTCCCAATGACGTAATCATTGCGTGTTATGTCGCAACCCTCGCGCCAGGTTGGCGGGCAAACAAGACAAGTTGGAACAAGAATAGATCGTGACCTCAGCAACCTGGGTTTTTCCTATGACGTAATCATAGCGTGTTATGTCAAAACTCTAGCTCTAACATCTCTAATTATGCACAATCAGGGGCCTCGGAATCCAGAGTTAGGGGCCACTACCCCGTCACAAGTCTACTAAAATTGGTTGTTTGGTAGCGTCTGTCAAAAAGCACGGCTGCAGGTATCTGTCCAAGACCGTCGGCAACCTGGCAACCCTTGGTTTTTTACAGCACAAGCAGGGGCCACGGAATCAACAGTTAGGGATCTCAGCAACATGTGTTTTTTCCTATGACGTAATCTATGGGTATTATGTCGCAACTCTACCAGACACAAGCACAATCAGGGGCCTCGGAATCCATAGTTAGGGGCCGCTATCCCCCGTCACAAGTCTACTAAAATTGGTTGTTTGGTAGCGTCTGTCGAAATGCATGGATGTAGAAATGTTCCTCCACCCACAGCTCTCGCCGAGTGAGATTCGAACCCATAACATGTACCCGACCCCCAATACCCCTAGGAAAGATATAACAGAGCTGAATACCTGGCGTGTTGACAAGGCATTGATAGATATCACCCTTTGTTTTCCCTGGCGACAGGCCGACAAGACAAGACAAGTTGAGGCAAGAATATATCGTGACGTTTGCACAGGGTTTTCCCGGGCGCCAGCTTGGCGGTCCAACAAGACGTGTTGAGACACGAATAGAGTGTGACCCTGTTCTACTCGTGACGTCGATCGAGAGGGGTGGCTATAAATAGGGGTCCCCACATGGTTGTGTATTTATAAGCATTTGTAGAGCAGCTCCAGATGGACAAGTTACAGCAGCTGGTAAATATTTTCGACGCCGTACAGACCGTCAAATTGTGTGATCTAACCGTAGATCAAAAATACTCGGTTTATAAATTAAAAGCGGTCAATACAAAGTTCGGGAGACGTCTAATAGCCTATCTAGACGGCGAGTTTTGTGTATTTTTACCGTGTCGTTTTGGTACTCTATCAGATGAAGACGTGTGTGACTTAAATAAAGAAAAACTGGTAATTACCTCCGTGGGAGTAAAACGTAGTTCACCTACCATTGTGAACTTTAAGAGACACGGCAGTTAACAACAATGGGCAGCGGAGCATAGGGGACCCTACAGAACGTTTAGCTTTCAGGTACGCTCACCATGCTTCGATCCGGCTATATTAATGTAATGTTTGTGGGCCATACGATGGAGGGACGTGCCTATATGACGGGAGAGAATGTTCACAGTGTGGCGGTGAGTGATAGACCGGTAATTTACAAAGTAGAGGAGCAAGGCTACATAGAGTTTTGTGACTCTACCTGTCATACGATAAGAGCGACGGAAGTACTACCCTACGAGAGAATCGTGGAAACGTATATGTGTGATGTAACGTGCGCCGTTTACAATTTCCGCAAGGGGGACGTGGTAGCTGTGTTACCCCAACCGCCACCGCCACCCTTCCGAGCTCCACACCACCCGTAACCGTACTTCACGCCGCCGCCACCGCCCTCAGAGACACAGGCGTACACCCCCCCAGAGACGTCTACCTACCAGGCATCAGACTCACCCGAGTACCCACCACCAGAGTCGTCTGTCTACCAATCACCTGCGTGCCCGCAGTCAGAGGCGTCAGATTCATCGGAGTACCCACCATCAGAGTCAGCTGAGTGCCCACCACCACTGGAGGTAAATTCCGAAGAACCCGTAAATCTCGAGGATTTAACAATTTACAAAAATTATTCAAATGTTAAAATTATAGGTGAAACGCCCACCGACTACATACTCAGCCTGGGCAGTTTCGGTAAGGTTTTCCTTCCAAAGTCAATATATTATTTGGATTTTAAGCGTTTTAAATCTAAAGCACGCTGTATGATATATCTTGGAGGACAAAGTGTGATGTTTAAAAGTGAATTAATAAACTAGACGTACTCTGCTGCTGTCATCGGAGCTAGTGGTGACATTTTGAAAAAACGTTAGTTTGTGAGTAGAGCGAGTGTTTATTTCTTTTGCTGTATCTGTATTTTATATAAGTTTATACTATATATAATATAAATAAAACCTTTATATCAAATTATATTGTACCTCTTTTAATTTGTGGTAGTAGTACTTTCGTGGACTTAGAATATTTTTGTTTAATTTTAAATATTGTATTAGGAGATTATAAGTATCTAGGAGGTGGCGAACCAAATTTTTACTCTTTGTTTACATTTAGTAACCATGGTAACGCATCAATTGTAGTAACTACATATCTACCCATTTATTATCATCTGTAATATATATACTGGCTTAACCTAGTATCCTTTATCAATTAATAATTGTAAGTCAATAATAGGTTAGCACAAGTTTATTAAATCTACCATCACCGACAGTTAGTCAACGTGGACTCTTTACGTTCACCTAAAACCAATCGCAGAACAGAAACCAGGTCACGTGACGAGCTCTGAAAACCAATCGCTAGGTTTCAGCCTCGTAGGCGTGAGATGTTCTGTTAAAAGTTCAACTCATACCTCTTTAGACCGCTCTACCCTGAGATCTTAGTCACGGAAGAACCGATCTAATATCAAAAATCCATCTCGAATCAATGCGCATGCGCTGTAGAACTAGAAGGAAACAAGTAAGCTTCTTTACTCGCTTTTGTGAGATATTTGTAGTAACCCGTTAACAGCCTGCATCAAATGCCAATCAACTCTTGAGACACAGTTGGCTAGAAATGGTAAAGTTACACCAACATTAATGCACGAGGATCATTTCTGGTTAAACATTAATGGAGATAAAGAGCTAATAGAAGTCTCTAATACTGAACATTGTCGAAATATTAAATGATATTTGTATAAAAACTTAATTGAAAAGGCCGTTTTCTGACATTTTAGAATCTCTTCACAGATAAGGACTGTGCACAAATCCTCATTCTGTCATAACAGGGAAAAACTGTAATTATTAACACGAAACTTTGTCGCTTTGTCCCCCATCGTCACCGCGGGAAATATCTAGTAATCATTCAAATACGAATGTACTGCACACATTTCTTGCCTTTTCCTTTCCCTTTTACTCCCAAATCTCACGTGAGCTGAGTTGGGACTGCTAGGATTAAAGGCGGGGTGCTAGTGAGCATGAGTTTAGTGCAGTATTTTTGCAGTTTTTATAGCACAAACATTTTTTGGCCAAAATAAATCAAATATTTCTTCTATAGAATCATAGAGTTTAGTTTTCTGCACATGCTAATCTCAACAGTTGTTGAATATCTGTCACGAGCATGACAGCATTTGGTGACAAACTTTTTCAGGGAGACGTACGCGTTGGAATTCATGTTCGTAAAACGTCCCCTCCACTTCTTCGCCGTCAAGATCGGTGAGTCTGTAGACGACAGGTTGTCGCAACACGACACTGCTGACTTTGAAAATCTCTTCGCTCCATTAGCTTTCGTAGCCCTTTTCAAACAGCATTTTGGATTTGCTAATACGCATCGTGTCACCTACTTTTATTTTATGCTTCGAGTTTGGACGCCTTTTGCCGTAGAGATTATCTCTGACATCAAGCACATTAGTTTCTGAAACGTCGGCGGGCGCCATCTTTATACTGGAATGCTTGGAGCCATTTTAAGCGTCGACTAGAGCTTGGAGGACGTCCACATACCGATACGTGTTATTTTTGGTAAAGTAGTGCCACATGCATCCTTTCAGAGTTCTATTGAAACGTTCCACGATGCTTGCCTTCACGTCTGGATTATGAATGGTCTAGTAATGCACGCCTTCTTGCTTGAGAAATTTCCGGACTAGACGTGCCGTGAACTCTGTCCCCTTGTCCGTCTGTATACTTAGAGGTTTACGGCCGCTTTGCTTGAAAATATCCTGAAAGGCGTCTCTCACTATGCTCCCCGTCTTGGATGGAAGTGTCGTCGCCCAGGCCATCTTACTAAACACGTCGATGACGGTGAGCAAGTACACTGCACCGTCGTTGTATTTTCTTTGACTTCTCATATTGTTGAGATTGGCTTGCCAGAGATCGTCAATGTTTGACAACACGTACTTGTTGCGTGGACACTTTTTTAGCACAGGTTTGTGTAGGGTATAAGCGTCCTGCGCACGAAGCCATTCTTGTACTTTTTCGGGATTTTTTTGGACGCCTTTATGAGCGAAGCGCCCCTGCAAACCCTGCCGGATGAGAAGACTCGTACTAGATGTCGGCTAGACGTTCCATTAAGCTCTGAACGGCAGCCACTTGTTATCATCCACCCTCTTCAGTTTCTTCTTCTTTAGCGTGTCAATGGTGTAAGTGGTTGTGGTACAGGCATCGGATCTCTAATGGGCGCCAAACGTTTCGGGTTTACAATAAATTCCTTCGGAACGTTTATATTTTGCAGCGCCGTGGGAAACTCTCACTACCCTGATGGTTCGCTGTGTCTTCCTGCTCTGACCAGATCGTTGATTAAATCCACAATATTGGATCCATGAAGAGGTGTATCTTGAATACTCACTTCGCCATTTGAGTCCCAAGAGATGCCGCCTCGGGACTTAATATGTTCTAGTAAAAGTTCAGCTTTTTTACGTGCCTGTGCTGGTACAGAATTAAGTACAGTTGAGATGGGAGGTACAGACACTTCAGGGGTAGTGGCGGTGGTGGTTTCAGATGGCGGAGGGTGTTGACTAAAGTGTAGATAGCGCTGTAGCACTTGTTGGTATAATGTCCATTTAGACTTGTCGGTTTGAAGCGAGGATTTTTTCCATCTCCTTGTCCAACTCGGTGACCACTAGATTTGTTGCCAAAACCGTTTATTGGTGGTGTTGCTCGTAATGGTGTAATGTTTCCAATATCATCTTTTTCGTGTGTTCCATTATTTACTTGTTGAATAAGGAACCGAGGACCCCGCTGATTAAAGGAGCTAAAAGTAAGGGCAAGAATGCTCCTCCTTTTTGAAAGAGTAGTCGTCTCTTCTTCTTCCAGCACTCTCCTCGTTTGACCAGCTTGCGCAATACCGGCTTGTGAGCACGTAACTTTGTCTTCTGCGCATTTTTCAGTGGTACCCTCCCTTTTAAAGTGTTGTAGGTACACTCGCAAACAGAGTCAACCAGTTTCTTGTCGGCCGTTTTCATCAAGGCGACTCGTTGTTGCGGGTTCATGCGATACATCGCACGTAGCAGAGTGGCCTGCTTCAGCACATTGGGACTCATGGTTTGAAATGATCTGTAAGCGGGAAGTGTCAGTGTTTTTATAGCTTTTGCGCGGTAGATACACGCAACAGCCGACATTTGTGCGGGTTCTATATCTGAACCATTCTGGTATACCTTGTTAGAAAACTAGCAATATATTGCCGTTAGGCGTACTTGTAGCATCGGTGTAAGCCTCTTGTAAAACACGGGGATTTTCAGGACAGACTTGTCGTGCAAAGTGTTGAATCTGAGCTTTATCCCTGGGATTTTTAAAAAGCACGATATAATGTGTTTTAAGGAAATGTCTCTTTGGCCCTTGCCCTGATGGAATATATTTTGTGTAAGGTACATGACGCTAATATTTTGATGGTGGCATCCTTTGGTGAAAAGATCGACGACCACTTCGTTGGCTTCACGCATCAGGTCGTCCAGGAAAATCAGCTGTGTAGAGTCATTACAGACGTCATCCATTTCCGGCAAACCCTTACAGAATATGACGTGGGGACTTGTCCCGTCTTGTTCGAATCCCGGTTGCCATAAAGCATAATACCATGTGATTTTATCAAATTTAACGTCACACATTGTGACCAAGTGACGGATAAAGTCTGCTACAAAATGTGACTTTCCACAGCTGGAAGGGTCGCTTATGATGGCCGAAAATGGATTTTTCAACTTGTCCATAATGTTTGAGACTGAACTTATAAGCTATATGAGCTTGTATTTATAGGATAGGAGGGAGGAGTGGGGTATAGATGTTAAAACACAAACATAACAATTTTTACAATATTTATTTGGTCATGAAAAAGTATATACACAGTGTAAAGTATACTGTGAATATTTACAATATATAATTATTAGTATAAATATAACTGGTTTTGTTTACAATATTTATTTACACACAGTGAAAAGTATACTGTGAATATTTACAATAGGGGGGAATAGTGGCCTCGGTACCAAATAAAGATGGTTTCAATTTAAAAGAAAATAAATATATATATACAGTTTATTACATATATTTGAATAGATTTAAAATAAAAATGTATACAATCAGTTTATTATACTTGACTAGAAAGAAAATAAATATATATAATATATATATATACAAACAATTTATTAGATTTAAAATAAAAATATATACAAACAATTTATTATAATTAAAATATATATACAAACAACTAATTTACTACAAAAAATCAGGTAGGCGGTGGACTGTACTGGCAAATAAAAAAATATAAAAAAGTATCCCGGGTGAATAAAATAAAATTTAAAAAAATATTTATTTTCATACAGAAAAAAAATATGATTTTTTTTATTTGAAAAATGGTATGTCAGTCTAGAATGAAATAAAAAAAGATGATTATTCAGCCCGTCTAAATGATCACCTTTTATTCGTGGTGAGTGCGTTTACAAGGACTCTGATACCCAAACGGCAACGTATTAAAATCATCGGTTATCCGCCGTTTGGTGTACACGGGCCAGTAAATTTTAGTCTGCGAAACGGTACATACAGTCGCAAGACCTTTTCTTACAATTGTGTGCGGTATCTGTATGTATCTTTCCGTAGCCTGTTCAGTGACCATCGCTTTCAAAACGTCAAAATTAACATCGTTCCGGTTGCCATAGTTTATGGTGATCCCGCGAACCTTTCACACCGATTTTGTTTTGGCAGGATCGCCGCCAACACAAACTCGGTAAGCGTAATTCTTGAGACCGCCAGATACAAAGGTGCTAATGTAGCTTCCCGGACCGTAATCCTGAAGTTCATCAGTGAGGTCACCTAAAAAGTCTCCGGTCGGCGGGCTCCAATCGCCGGGGCGTTCGGTGAATAGAACGCTATCTGTATCATGATACAAAACGCGGTCCCCCAATTGTTCAAGGATACTGTATAAGTGCAACCTAGCCATAGCAGTCGTGTAGCACAACACCGCCACATTCGTGTTAGGGTTAGGGCGCAGCGCGTCACGTGCATCCTTGTAATTGAGGAACATAACCTCATCATTTACATCATTGACGTTGTCCACGTTGATGTATGGATCCGTCAGGTACTTGTAGATGCCCTGATAGTCGTTAACAACGGCTACGTGTGGTAAATCGGGTCTTTGCCCAAACTTTCCCCATAGTGAATTTAAAAAAGTTTAGCCAGAGTGCGGAGACCAGGGTTTTTACAAACAGAGCAAAAATCTAGTTTTACCCCTTCCTGTCCTCATAATTTTGAATGCAAGCTAACTTTTCCTCCTGTGAGGTACACCACTCTGACCATCCGCTGGCTTCTTGTTTAATTTTCAAAAAAGTATCAATGTACCCATGAAACAGGCCGCTAGAACGCGTCTGACGGTCATAAACAGATACATTGTACTCCCACACTTCATGCACTGCTTCAACGATGTAGCCTTTCTCAACGGCTTTCCAATCTTGTCAATCACCCAGACGCCTGTCAACCAGCGATCTTTTTTGTCATTGTGCTGACACGTGCCTTGGTTTGTCTCCTCCAAGTGAATTTTGGGGTGGCCGACGGGGTATTTTTTGTACTTGCAAACGTATGTATACAATGAACACTCATCCAAGTACTTGATCTGCTCCCCACAAGAAAGGTCTGCTTCGTGGAAGAGCTTGATACAATTTGTACGCCCGCCAAAGAAAGCATCCCTGGGACTGAGAGGTTCCTTGGTATACACCTCGTGTTGGAGTACAAATATCTGCAAGTCCTTGTCTGTGCGTTTCATCGCATTAAACATACACTCCCACCTCTCTACGACCGTGTAGCCGGCATTCTTAAACTTTTCAACAAAAGCCATGGTCGCTTCATAGCGCGTCTCCATGGTCTCGTGGGGACTATTTTTGATAGGGGTGGTTCTGTCAGGGTAACAGAGAGGGCACCCGTGACAATAACAGCCCCAGAACTGGAAGGCGGTGGTGGTATCTCCAACTTTAACAACACCGTCTACACGTCGCCCTAACACATATTCCTCACGGCCGTTGCCCGCATGAAGAATAGAGACACCGCGTTGATGGGCCTCCCAGCAGAGCCATTGTACAGCGACGTGCGACTGTTGGTCTGCGCACCGATAGCCACCGTTAGGGATAATACCGATAGTATTCTCCTTAAGATGACTTCGGCGGTAAACAACATGGCCGCTCTAGCTATCGTACACGCCTCTCTGAAAGGATCCACCTTTACTTTCTCCAAGAGCATCTCTCTAAACTTCAGGTAGGCCTTCCGTAGGATCTCTACATCTTTCACACAATACAGTTCCAACTCGCGTTTAAAATCAAAGACATAATTTTCTTTGACCAATGCGTCATTCCACATCTCAAAGTGCACCTTTCCCTCAACTGAAATCTCGCCAATGCCGTAGTCCTCCTTTGGTGGCAAGGGACCCTATACCCCGCGTTTTCTTTTTTGTTGAAAAAATGGGGAAATGTCCCTTGGCTAAAGACTCGTCCAAGCCGAAAGTTTTGTGCAATTTGGACAGCGACATCGGGAGAAAGTTCAGTGAGTCAATAAAGTGGAGCGGGCCGTAACGCATGGACATGATTTTCCCACTGTTCATTATAAGTTTTGGAGTCCATTTTTTTACATCCATCATATATTTTAAAATAAAAATTTTATCATACGATTTAGCGTTATGGCCTAGAAGGGTGATATCCTTAAATTTGGAAGCTTTAATTTGCACTATGAATTCAAAAAATAGGGCCATTGTGGTATCACCCTTGAATATGCGAGTCCTATCACCCCCACATTCGGTGCAATGATAGTAATTTGCATCTATATGAACGTAGGCCTTGCAACACGTCTGCATGACACATAGGTTAGGTTCGTGCAAGTACGTGCCGGCAGCACCTTGAAGAAGAGTTTCTTGTCTGCATTCAAAATCATAGAATACAAACATGAAATTGCTACATTTCTAGTGTTGGCTTGGATGGGGCCTGCTTCATATAACAGAAATGACCAAAAGGACGATGGGTCTCGCATACTCTACAAAAAGTCTCATAACACCTATGTGAAAAATTTGATCTTTCCAAACTGAAAAATTGCCCTCATACTTCGCAAACCTTTTTGACATCACAGACCGACCTGTGACCGCGGAAAGAACCGGGACGTTTATGGTTTCAAAGCATGCCTGGTTTGTGAACCATCGCCCACAGTCTTTACAGACCACAGATCGGCCTCCGCTACAAATCGCTTTAGCGTAACACTTTTGCACGAGGACTCGCACTTGTGTTTTTTATTATTATTGAACCGTACACGGCACTCACGGCAAAAGTACGAGCACTTAAATGCGGTTGTCAAGGATGTTATGACATCTAAATGGTTTGCTTGTCGTCGTGTAAATACAAATCAAGGTGCCCCTTAGAAGAATTTTCGGAGGGAGTAGGCCCTCCGTACAAGATCTGTCTCCCTCTACGTTCCCTAAACACGTGATTTTGTATTCGGAGAGGTATGCTTGAAATTGTTTCAGCTCAGTTATTCACCACCCTTCAAAAGATTCACACGGGCATCACGGCATAAATCTTCTGCTTTGAGTTTTTGAATATTACGACCCCATTTGATTTGTCTAAAGGTGTTCACGTCCATACATCCTGGTTCTTTTTTATTGTCACATATAGCTTTGGCGACAACTAGTGCACGGGCAAGGCAAAGACTGTCGCCATTTTGACACGTAATGATCCCATGGTTTTTTGGCTATATGTGCTAGCGGAGAGAGTTTATCACATTTATGATTACCCCTCCCGTGAGGCTTCTTAAAGTGGCAGAGTTTAACGTACAGTGATAACTGTACTCAAAAACAAACTATTACTCTGCAACACGCGACTTACGTTATCAAGCACCGCTCTAGCGTCTAGCTGGTCTGCTCGTCTAAATGAGACATTCACAGGGCTTAACGTTGAGTCGGTGCTACTCAAAACCAAGCTACGTGGTCATCGGCGCTAACGCCATGGTCCTGCAACCGATGGAGCAAATTAGTAATTTGTTCTTCAAGCCAACTTATTGCGTCACGATCGCTTGTTGGTGCACCAATATGTACGGTAATTTCCCTACCAGTATAAAAGAAACGCCTCCATTTTTTTTTATCCTCTCTTCCACGATACGTAGAGGGACGCCATTTAACAGGGTACCGCCTACCTGATTTACCGGGCCACTAAATCCCGGTTGCGGGCCGAAGAGGGTCCCACTATCGCCAGCTCCATGGGCCCCATCTCCCTCGCCGCCACTGGGGCTCATACCCCGTCTCCCTGGGTAGAGGCAGGGGTGAAGATGTTACGCAGGCGGGGGCACCGGGGCTCAAACCCCGTCTCCTGACGCTGGGGCGATGTGGCTACGTCGGGTTGGAGGGGTCCCATAGCTGGTGGTGGTTTTGTTGTGGTCGTCCCTCCATTATCCGGCCTCCATTTCAACTAGGAATACATGTCAAAGTAAGAATTATCAAAAAGCCTGCGCGTATTTTTCCCTAAACATAATTGCTCTAGATGAAACCCACAGAGACAGCATTTGTGTGGAGGGTGAGTGAAAAAAACATGCTTATTTTACCCTGGTAAGATTTGAACCTTAAACTTGTCGCTTTAATACTTTTATTTTTAATATAATATGTTAAATTTTTCCATTAACATAATTGCTTTAGCTGAAACACACAGAGTCAGCATTTGTGTGGAGGGAGAGTGAAAAACACACCCTGGTAAGATTTGAACCTCAAACTTATCTCTTTAATACTTTTATTATTATACAATATGTTAATTTTTCTCTAAACATAATTTCTAGCTGAAACCACAAGCCAGGCATTTGCGTGGAGGGAATTGAAAAAAACACCACTGTTTAAGATTTGACCTTAATTTGTCTCTTTAATACTTTAATATTGATAAAATATGTTTAATTTTCCCTAAAATAATTGCTTTAGCTGAACCCACAGGCCGCATTTTGTGGAGGGAGATGAAATAACACCTGTAAGATTTGAGCCTCAAACTTAGTATCTTTAATACTCTACTATTAATTTAATATGTAGCAACCATTAAGAAACCCAGCTGTCGTCAGGTCTAAACTGTATGGTAGCGTTATCTGTTATAATTTCTACAAGTTACATACAGCACTCCTGTAAATTGTAGGAAAACATTGGGTAATATTCCAGTGGAATTGTTTACAACCCCCTGAAAGTGTACGACTTTTGGTGAAACGTGAATTTAAAGTGGCGATTATAATTTTCTGCCTTTGTACAGGAAATGAACCCTTGTCAAGACACTAAAGTGCTGTTTGAATATCGGCAATTATAATTTTCTGTCTTGAACCCTGAACCCTGTACAAAATACCAGTCAGGGGCAGTTATTTTAAAAACTAAACCAGTATTTTCGCTTATGCCCTGGAATTGAACCAGGGACTCCCCCAATGGCTCAGCAGAGTTTTTAGTTTAATCGTACAGGTGACAAGGTTGAGCAGTGACAATATAACGGTGTTTTGTGAGAGAGAGAGAGAACTTACACACACAGGCTACTTTCAAACTAGTGACAATGTATAGATGGTACTCACATATCAGCCGGTCAATTTCCTCTAGATCCTTGTAAGTATCTGGGATCCCGCTTGATGTTGGACGGGTGATGGACGTGGTGGCAGCCCCAAAGGCGGGTGATGGCGTGCTCACACCGTAGTCTCCGGGGGCTGCGGCACATCCCCCAAGGGCAACAGCTCGTCCCAAAAATCTGAAATTAAATAAATACATATTATTTACTATCAGGGGGGGAACAAAAAAACTGTCAAGTTTCTATTTCTCTAATTTACCTAGCGTCCATTCATTCCCTGCAATACAGATCCCGTCCCCTGTGAAAAAGCTCAAGGGATCGGCACTGTGAAGTGGTGAAGGCGGGACCAGGGCCACAAACGCTTCAGGGCCGTCTACTTGATAGTCTATAAAAAAACAAGAAAATCCATCTGTACACCAAAGTCTATAAATCAAGCAAAAAAATCCCTCTGTACCCCCCAAAGACTAGTCACCCATTAAAACATACAAGAAGTTTTAAAAAATTTCCTGAATTTAACAAATTTTCAAGCTCGTTGAAACTCATCTTGATCGATGCTAATCTGTGGTTGATGCAAATTGAAATGAACGATTGTAAAGAATTCTGGGCTATTTATACCCTCTTCAAAGAGCCGGCTGTAATGACCTAAATACTGTAATGTGTCTCTGCGCATGCGCTATAAAAATCTGTCCATAAGACCAGCTGTAAATTCCGTTAACTCATTAGACTGCTCCTACCTAGTGACGTTGCTGGACGCGTCTCTCGGCGCTCCGTTCAGACAACTGCAAATGATAGTGCACAAGTGGTCACGCACAGAACGAACAAGCACGGTGGTGCAAACGTGCGTCGCTCAAACCTACCCTCCCTCAGTGCATCTGAAGGTACATTTTTCTCACTCTCGCAAATGTTGAGTGCATTGAGGTATACAAAAATGTGGGCTTAAACTTTCATAGGGATATATTTCGTCATAATATAGTTGCGAACATTAAATTTAATATAAGAGCTATATATTATTATTCCGCCAAAATATAGTTGCGAACATTAAATTATTTTTTCTGTTATAATAGGCCTGAAGAATAAAACGGTTGGTAAGACCATTCTTGTCGTGCAAATGATGGTGCACAAATGCTCGCGCACAGAATGAACAAGCACGGTGGTGCAAACAGGTGGCGCGCAAACCTACGGTACACAACTGGTTGCATGTACTCCCATGACGCCGAATGAATAAGTTTTGTTTAGCAAACGGTGGTGCAAAATGGATGAACGCAACCTGCTTGATTATTACACCGTATAAATATGTTAGAGTAGATATGGTAACTTTTCTATCTTTAAGATAAGGCTATTCCTATTAAAATTGGACTATACAGGAACACCCCCTCTGTCCACGTGGGTGAGATTTGAACCCGGAACTTTCAGCTACGAGCGATGCTAAGCTTAATACGGATGAATAGAAAACGCTGGTACCACATGGACTTTTTTCTCACTCTCGCAAATGTTGGGTGCATTGAGGCGGTTGTTGCCAGCCCCGCAAGGCCCTATTAAGTAAACCATAATAGGTGAGTCTGGCGTTTAGTCCATGTGCTCGGGAGTGCTGTGGCAGGGTGTATGCGTGGGTGTAAATATTCCAGGGTCTTTCGCTTTTTACATACAGTTTATTATAAATATTAGAAACTCAGTGTTCTTTACATTATTTATCTGAAATAAAATAATCGTAGTAAGACTCTGTTCTAGATTTTTTAAAAGGGGCCAGTTGAATTGCTCATGAACATACATGTAGATAATAATTTGTTATTAGAACCGAACGGGTAGTCAGTTTTTAAAAGGGCCAATTGAGCGTTGTAATTGGAACACGTCCACTAAATTATTTTTTCTGTTATAATTGGCCTGAAGAATAAAATGTATGTTTTCACTTTATGTGTGGGTAGCAGCACACGACTTACAAACTATAGTTTTACTTTTACATAAATATTTCAATATCTATAAATTTATATATTTTATATGTTTCTACGTGTATACTGGTAAACAGCAATTGCTGTACACAACTGGTTGCATGTACTCCCATGGCTCCGAATGAATAAGTTTGGTTTAGAAAACGGTGGTGCAAAATGGACGAACGCAACCTGCTTGATTATTACACCGTATAAATATGTGAGAGTAGATATGGTAACTTTTCTATCTTTAAGATAAGTCTATTCCGATTAAAATTGGACTATACAGGAACACGCAACTATTTTTTGAGGTGGGCGTTATTGGTTCGAGGATGATTTTCCACTCTCCCTCCAAGTACCAACAAGTTGGATGTGTGTGAGAGAGAGCTGTCATAGACTCGGGCGATGGAGCCTGAACATGTCCACTTTGATGGGATGTAAGAGTGAAACTGCCTGTTAACGGGACTCTGCCGAGCTGTCTTGCTGAGACTGTGTGCCTATTTTGAGCAATGCAAAGACTCCTCAAGGTGAGCGGAGGTTATTGCCCTGTTCGTCACCCCAGAAGGTAATGACCGGCTCTGGGGGGGAGGGGGGGAGGGAATATTCCTGAGTCAGCCGACAATTGGGCAATACCAGTGTGTCACCGGAGGGAAGTGAAAGGGGATGGCGAGCTTGGGCTCACAGTGTGCAACCGCCAGCTGTTAGAGAAGGATCTCAACCAGTGTCTCGCGTACCCCCTGATACACGCATGCCACCATGCCCTAAAACTCCCTACCAATTAATTAATTAACAACCAAAATGTCCAGCGTATGCCTGCAATAAATAAAATCTCCAACACCTCTATCCTACCAATTAACAATACTTAATTAACAATTAACAATAATTAATAATTAATCAGCAAGAACCAACATGTCCGGTATTTGCCAGCTGTAGGGTAGGGGAAGGAGGAGGGGGAAAGTAGGTCAGGGGAAGGAGGGGCTCCGCCAATCAGAGAGCTGGAGGCGTGGTCACGTGACCAAATCCGACCTATCACAGAGTGATTTACCAGGGCCACCACACTACTAATATTATTTGGAAATTAATACAAAAATATCACCTACAGACTTTAGTTCACTCTTAGCCATTCATCTATATGAACGTTAGCTGCTCCATCCAGTATGTCAGAGGTAAAACTAATTATTAGTAGGAGGGGGAGCAAATTAGGTTAGGTTATGTTAGGCTAGCTAGTTTAAGCTTAGTTAAGTCTAGGAGTGCCCACTCCACATTGGGAGGTAGATATTGGTTGTAGTCGGGGGTCAAAAGCAGTGCGCAGTCCATCTACGCCCGATAAAATGAATATCAGACGTTCCTATTTTTTGGTATTTGAAAATATGGTCTCCGCCAAATGAATCCGTGGCATACCAACAGGGCTGTAAGGTATGGGAAATCAATAATCAAGCTTTGTTATTTTTAGTATATAAAATTAACCACAGGGAATAGTAAATAAATCATAAACTATGTTTAATAATAATCCTTTATTGGCTTAGATTGTGATACACAAAACCCGGAAGCAGGCCTTACACGAACTCATACAAATATTCACTACGATTTGAATGTTCCACATAATTTTAAAAGTAATTACTAAAGGTGGAGCTTAGCCCTTTTTGTTTCGTGGTCTTCAATTTTATAATTAAAAAAGAATCAGTTGCTACCCTGTAGACTTGATTTGAACGCATGAGCCTGGTTTATTGACAAAGACGAGCAGATAACTGTTTGTGATGATACACAACTACAGTTTACTGGTCCTGGGTTGAAATCCCGGGCTGGAAAACCTTTTACACGTCTTGTTAAGAGGACAATTGCTTTGTCAACTCGAGTGTCCTTGTTTGGAGGAGAGCGGCTGTATATAGGCGGGTTGCGGTAAGTTCTCCTGGCATCGTAAATTAGATTGTGTCGAGTTTGCAGGAAACACAGTGTATGCTTGAGACGTTAATTGACAACCCCATTTAACTCGATGGGGGTTTGGTTGTCGTTGTGGTTGTGCTGGAGCGTATTTGGCACTGATGTTCGAGTTCGTCCTCTTGGCTCACGTCAGAGGAACACTTCATTCGTTGCAAGGAATATTCCAGAGGATATGTTTGGCCCGCCAATAAAGGCGTGTTTGTGCGAACAGTCCTTGTGTTCCCTTAACGAGACATGATTATTATTATTATTATTATTGCGTTGTAAATACGTGTCGAAAGAATAGTAACCATTAGTGTCATACATACAAACAGACACCTTGAAAAAAGGGAAAGGCAGATTAGAACAATTATTGTGAGGGTGTAAGTTTGTTGAATTTCTACCTTAACTGGAGTCCACCGCTGTCGAGTCAGATTGTAAGGTTCTGATGTGATAATTATAAGAGTCCGGTTTTAATGCTACTTATATATGAACAATTTGTTATTTTGTAGAAACTTGATTTATTAACTTATTCAGAATAATTATATTTATAAATATGTTCAATTTTTAATGAAATTAGGTTGTACAAGTTGTGTTAAATTAACGTGAGAGACATAAATGTGTAATATAATATATATGCACAGTATTTGATTGATATTTGAAAGAGATTGGTAATATTAATTACAAATTATGATACATTATAATTAAGAATATCTTGAAATTATAACAAACATCTAAAAAATTTAGTACATATTAAAATTGTATACATTTGAGTCGAGATTATACTTATAACTATGTGTTTTTAAACAAAGGATGATGTGATCATGCACATTTCGTATTTATGTATTATTCTGAGACTATTATATTATTGGTTACTGCTGCAGGTACTGCAACGCTATTTATACGAGATGTTTTGATGCTACGACGGCATCATCTTCAGGTCTGATGAACAAAACAGAAACACACCAAATGAAATGGCTAAAACACAATGCGTCAGCCAATGTGGTATAGCATGCAAAGTTAGTGAAGGTTAATAAATTATAATATCTAAAAAAGAATCAATTGTGCAATAACATATTTACCAGGTGTTAAAACTATGTAATTGAGTATTCCGTGTTGTGTGATTAAGGAAAATGATATGAGAACTATAATTAACGTGTAAGGGAGAGTGGGGGAATGGTGCGCCCCTAAGCGAGATTTATTTCTGTAGTAATGCTACTATGTATATCACAAATGTAACTACATGCAAGAGAACCTTGGCTATTCTACTTTCATTTGGTATAAACATATTTGATTAATAACTATACATAATCGAATAATATTGAAAAAAGCATAGGAATGTATTTGCGCACGTTTCCCCACCCTCTGGGGTAATTATGCGCAGAGGGTGGGCAATGGTGCGCAGTAGAATTAATGTTTGGAGAACACATTGAAAACAAGGTCAGGTGATAGATACATAAACAGCTAAATTTATATATATTTTATAATTTCAAGGTAAATTTATTTTTATGAAAGGAAATTGAAATATAACAAAATAGTGGCTAAGTTACCAAAATATTATTTACCCCAGTTTTTCAAGTTTCATTTTGTACAAAAATCGCACACATAATCTTTTGGGGTATCAACTCCAGTGCACTCCGCATGATTCCAAGATGAGCACGAAACACACCTGTACCACAATTCCTTGTCTCTTCCAACTTCTCCACAGATAAAACACAATTCATTAGGTTCTTTGCCAGTTTTTGGTAGGACCGCTTTGTCCATTTCATCATCCCTAAGTGTGGAACCGTCTACTTCGGATGACACGGATGTTCGTTGCTTCTTTATTTTCTTTTTTCCTCTACTCTTCTTGTGTTGTGATAATTGGTCGAAGCACCTTCGCACCACATTTCCAGATTTCTTTCTAATCTCTGATTTTTTTTTCTTCTATAATTCTTTTCTTTTCTTGAGCTACTTCTAATTTTCGTTTCACTGGTGAGCTGGTTAATATTTCCGAGTGTTGTTTTCTACACAACTTTCTTCCTAGCCCTACTTGTTTTTCAATCTTCGTTTCTGGAATTGGTGAAATAGTGAAAAACAAATTAGTTTTAAATGTTGATGGTACAGGATCTTGAACAGGCTGTGCATATGGATGTCCATCGGTCCGACAATATTTCTGTGGCCTGGTTTGATCTATATATGTAGGCTGAAGTTCGGGGTCAGAAACTCGTGCAGAAATAGGAGTTCCGGATTCAGTAGAAGCTTCAACTGTAAACTGTCTTACTTTGCTAGCAGGAGAAAAATCTTCTTCGTTAAATCTATCAGGGTTTAGTGGAAATATTCCAGCGGATCGAAAACCTGAAACTGCCTTCTCCATGGTGGCGATTTTCATGAAAGCTTTATTTAAAAGCTCTGCTATGTCATACTCGGTAATTTTTTCATGGCCGGTAGTGGATAGATAAAGGTCATATTCCCTGTAAAGTGCACCCTTCAGAGGACTAAAGAAAGTTAAATCTAGAGGCTGAAGATAATGGGATGTGTGGGGTGGAAGTGACACCATATGAATAAAATTTGTCTTACAAAAATCATATGTCCCAATCGAAATATGGCTGGAATGGTTATCTAGAACTAGAAGAATAGGATCAGTTGATGTGGGCTTTGCATGTTTTACGAAGTGAGATAACCAGTCAAGAAAAAGGTCAGAATTCATCCATCCGTTCTTTGAACACTTGTAGGAAGCACCAATAGGCCCATTTTTCTGAAGTGTAGGAGTCATTCGTTTTCTGGATATATTAACATAGGTGGAATGTAGTTTCCAGCAGCACTCATTGAGAAAACGGCTGTAATGGTTCGCCCTCGCTCAGCAGAAATAGCAGCACCAACCTTTTTGGCCCCTTTCAGTCCATACACTTTAGGGCATTTTTTTGGTACTGTTGTTATGCCTGTTGTCGTATACCTAGGGGGTCAGTCAGGTAATTGTTATAACCCCTTAGAGCAAAAATCATACCACCAGGTAGATAAAGGTATTTGAAAGATAATTAATATTCAAGGTGTTTAATATTTTAATGTTACATTTATTGTAATAGTGACGCAATACAAAAGAGGTGTAACAAAATAGAGTTCGACTATAATTAAAGTAAATCTTAAGGCATACAGACTATAGGTCATTTAGGAAATGCGTTTTATAATTACACTTCCACGTATTTCCTTATTCAAAGACAATATTGTGAGTGCTGGAGTCCATCTTGAGTAAACAGTGGAATTCACCCCAGTCACATGCTTTTCTAGAAGCTGTTGGTTGCACCATTTGTACTGCGTAGCTAGAACCTTCCACTGATAAACAGGGAGGGTATATAAACCCCGGCTACCTAAAATCGGGGCTGCTCTTTTGTGTCAATTGTCGTACTGTATGTACGTATAAGTATTGTCTGGATTACTCTTCGCGTGATCCACAAGCTTGTATTATACTTTTGTTATTAATTAATAAAAGTGTAAGAACATTAATCTTCACAGACTACAACGTCTGTCTATTTCTTCAAGACCTGAGGCTCCTACCAAGGATTTAGTCTCGAAACGAACCTATTAGTTCCCATCCTCGAGTTCCCATACCTGAGGGATACGACACTGTTTCGTCCACATTAAATATCCTATTTTGTTCAAATTTGAATGCCCCCATAACTTTCTCAAGATTAGAATAGAATAGTTTTGTTTCTTCAGCATTAAAAGCAGCAATCCTGTTTAAGCTTGTTCCTTCAGGTTGTCTAAGTGTTACCTCAGGATTTCGCTTTAAGAAGCCATAAAGCCAATCCTTGCCAGCTAAACCTTTCTGTTTACTAAAATTATTAGGGATATTATTTTCTTCAGCGAACCTAAATGCTAACCGCCTTAGTTCCCTGGGCGTTAAGCCATAGAATAATTTAGCTAGTGTCAGAATATAGTCCTTTAATTCTGTCTCCACTTCTTTTGAGAATACACCTTTACGACCTAAACGAGGAGGAACAGGCTGATTTTTTAGAAGTTGTTTCCTTAGAGTTGACTCTGGTATATTGAAACTTCTCCCAACCTCCCTTATTTTCCCGCCATTGTTTTTTATTGCATCTATTGCCTTTTGTAAATTTTCTGGTGTGTAAGAGTTTATCTGAGTTTTCCGAATGTAATTTCTCGGCATCTGAGAACAAACACGGATCAGTTTGGCATTAATATCGCTTCGCATTTAACTGTGTATGGGGGAACTGTGCGCACCTACATCGTTACTGCGCATCATTACCCCATAGCAGTTTCAAAACAAAACATATTTGTAACAAGGACACCAGCAATGTATACAATAAATATGAATACGTGTAAAAGAACAGTAAATGCTGCAATTTAAGAATACAATTAGATAAATATAATTAAATGAGAACTGTAGTCTCACCTTGTTATTTTGTGAAGAATGAAAATTTCAAGACACAACACTGTTTTTGTAATCCAGCTCCCACGCCCTTGAAAAAGGAAATGGCGAAACTATGATTGTACGTCATTGTTGTGCATAGCAAAAACAAGAGCGCAGCACCAGTCGGAGTCACTAATAATACCGCGGAATATGAAAAATCTTGGTGCGCACGATTACACGCCGCGCATGATTCCCCCACTCTCCCTTATATATAAAGTGAGAGAAGATAATTCTGGAAAAATATAATAAGAATTCAAAGATATTATACATATAGGAAGATATTGACTGAGACTGAGATATTGTGACATGAGATAGTCGATAGATATATTTGAATTTTATTTTAAATAATATGCTATATGGATTGAAAAAGAAAGTGACAAACAAAACTTTATTATTGTCTGCACCCGCCCATCCTTCCATAGTGGCTAATGACCTGTTCGGGCAAGTGTCGAGAAGACTTGAACCTATCTTCATTTCCTTTTTGTCATTCTAATTTCACTAAAAATTGAATGTATTTATAAATATTCTAAACATTCCTAATTAAACAATTCAAATGTTTTTCATAAATCTGAATAAATATGTTTGCACACACGATACGGCAGCTTAAGCTAGATAGATCTACGTGTCACGGACTGAATTTTACTTTTTAGATTAGATGAGCGTTGGCCACTTCTCAGTAAGGCTCTGAACAGAATGAAGAAAGGAGACTTCTTTTCTGGTATATTATTTGGATGAAATCATTCTAGAGGTTTCTTTTTGTCGTTCTTTCTTTCTTTCTTTAAGTTGCACCATGTTCTATTTGTTCCAGGACGGAGGGAGAGAGACTGAGAGTGGTTTCGAAGTGGTTATATTTCACAAGTATTTGTAATAGGGGTGTGGGGATATTAAAAAAAATAATCTAACGACACAGAATTGTTGTAAAAAAAGATCACCTAGGGGTGTGGGAAGATTTACTAACACATGTGGATGCATTTATTTTTATGTTCTGAAATTATTCATTAATTTGATATAGGTTATGGGTGGGAACTTATTATTAAATGAAAATCTACTTCAATACAAGGGCTTGGCTGTGTGGGGATGAGTGGAAATTGGAAGTGATAGACATCAGACCTCCAAACCTTATCGGATTTAATGAACTTCTTTGTAACGCCCTTCCATAAATGATGCCCTTCTAATTAACTACTGCTTCGGTGACCTGGCGGTCCAGGGGTAAGGTGTCGGACTTGTGTGTTGGGGGTTCAATCCTTGGTCCCGGCACAGATTTATCTGATTGCCAAACCCTTCCTTCACCTCTTACAAGACTTGTATTAATCACAACTTGTGAATGTGGGGAATGCCAGGCCTCCACCGTGGTTCGGATCCCACGTTAAACTGTAGGTCCTCCATTTCATCTCACAATCACCCTACCATTACACATTAGCGTAAGTGCGTATAACCCGAACGGGTAGTAATACATGGTGTTAATAATAATAATAATAATAATAATAATAATAATAAACTATTGCCTCCATCTCCTCACACAGATAAAGCTATACAATTCCTATAGGAAAGGGTGAGACTTGTGCCGGTTAAAATATATAACTGATATAGAATATACTTAAGGCTCAAAGTGAAGGATTTTCTTCATTCCCTTTCACTGAGCTTAACTTTTTCTTATCGCACCGCATATTACAACCCGTTCAAGCTACGTCCATACTAGTATTAATCGGTTATATATGTTTATTCTATGATTTGTATCAAATGTTCCCTTATTTTCGTGGAGGGAGAGTGGAAAACCATTTACTAAATTCCGCCTCATTACACTTGACCAGGATTCTAAACCCGACCTACTCGTCACAAGAAACCTAGTCAATTGCGAGAGTGGTGACTTAGACCATGTAATCACGGATGGGGTAGTATGGATGTTAGATCTATGTTTTATAAAAATATTTCTTCTTGTCCTAAAATATAAATGTTCTATCCTAGTTGATAATTATTTTTCAATGTGATATTTAAGTAAATACACCAGTGTAATAATAGTAACAATAATAACCCAAAAATAAAACATATATTAAAAAAGTTGAAAAATCTTGGTTTGGTGCTACTCACACCTCAAGAGGGTAAAATTGTATACTAAGCTGAATATAGTGATCTTTCAACCACCAAGATAGGCAGGCATTTTTCCTCCTGATTATCTTTTTTATTCACTTTGAGTCTTAACTAGAGTTGTTTACAAACTAGTGGAGTGTTGCAGAAATGGCTGCAGATTATTGCACTAACCTGTATTACAAACATACATTGGGAAATGGTATATATCTTAAGCTCTCACTCGACTTTCTAGTTTAAAGTTTACTCGTCAAAGGCCATCAACTTTACATGGATATTATTTAGCTTTCGGTTTTAATTTGAATCAAAATTTATATTTTCCCCTTTCACACTACGATGATAATTTTAAAACAATCCTTCTCCCACCTAGCTATCTACTTTGTTGCAAAAACCCACTCAAGTTAGAATCGAATAAATATTTTTAACCAAAGAGAAATATTTTATCTACTGATATATAACTATACACAAATCATGGTTTCCATGGTGATGTAAACAAAAAATGATTGTACAGGAGATCCACTTCTCACCCAGAAGGAGAAGATGTAAAATTCACTGAGAAATTTAGTTTTATTTTATACGATTATTTTTGCCGATATTCTGGACCTTTAACCTTTAAAATAAGTGTTCGTTTGTCAAAATAGGTTTAGCCGTTTTGTTGTAATTTCAACTACAGGAAATGGGCAAATCAAATTAAATATAAGATTAGTCATAAACAAATTATGAATTTATAATAATATTTGTAATCTGATGAATACTGAAGGGTATTGTGAGAATAAAACAACAAGCCTGCTTTACTAATCGTCTATATTTTCGTATTTCTTTTAAAATCTAGACGTTTTTCTGTTGCCCCAATGCTTCTGGGCGACTTATAGGTAATACCAACACAGACACAAACATATCCCAGGTCATTAATTGACCTTTGTTTAGGTAAGAGGGACTCACGTAACAGAACAATATTATTGTTAGTAACAGAGCCCTTAGTAAGTAGGCTGAGGCATAACTGATTGAACAAAGGCGTAATATTATTTGAATAAAATATGGTCAAAACCAGGATCGTACCCACACTGGTAGTGGGGTTTGGGGGTTCAAACTCCTCCCATTGAACAATAAATTTACACTAGATAAAATAATATCAATATATTGAGACGAGAACATGGACGTTTCCAGGAGTAGACTCCAGTGAGAAGTGATATTTGTAACACTCTTATTTAATATTTTTTTCCCTGAAGTTTAATGTTTATCTTGAACATGCTGTTAGTATCCATGCGCCATGAATGGTTGAGTGCTGCAAATAATTATGTAATTTTTTTGTGCTTACATTTTTTTATCGTCCCATTAAAAATACAAATATTTAAATTATGTCTTATTAATTAAGGAAATATCTATATTATATTTTATGTCATCATAACCATATTACATATTAGGTTATTGTATTGTCACCCGGCTAATTATACCTAATCATAAAATGATTGATTACTGTACTGACCAACCCCCTACCCCCACCCCTAACTTACAAAAATCCTTCGTATGACCTTGGTCAAAACATCATTTCACTCTAAAAACTGTTCTTTAAGTGTATGTTACAAAACATGACATATGTTTTAATTTAAAAATCTGTTTGGCTTTTTAAATATAGAAAAATATATTGTCGCTTGTTGAAAGTTATTTAAGTATTTACGTATTTACAAATAGGTTAATTGTCTTGTGTTGCCGGTGCTGCATCGAAACATGTAGAAGCTTAGTACTTTGCAGGGATTGCAGCAATCAAAGGAACAAGGAACTACAGTTAAGGAAAGAATTCCATTTTTGCATAACTTTTTACATTAATTTATAAAAATCTTTATTTATAAATAATTTTGTTTAGTTCCCAATTAAACAAAATCTTTTTTATAAATAATTTTGTGTAATTTCCAATTCAACACAAGACAATTAATATATACATATCTACATCATCTTATCATATCATGGTTTGAAATTAATTTGACTCAAAAGTCCACCATTTGTAATATGTTAATATGTTTAAAACTTGTTAGATGTTTGTTAAGACTTCAATGATTGTATTATATATATATATATATATATATATATATATATATATATATATAATAAGATATTATAACTTGTAATTATTATTATTACCAAAAACTTTTTCATTCATAATTCAATTTATAATGCCTATATTATTATTATGTTACATCAGATATAACCTTTTTTTCTTGCTAAATTAACACAATTGTCAACTTAACTTAAAATTGAATCCTACTACTAATAATTATTATAGAGAGCTACTTACTGGAGCAGCCCATGTGTTGGATAATTTTAGTTAAGACTGTCTTACAACAGACCCAGTCCATCTACCTTAATCGTCAGTGGCCTTGTAATGAAATAGATTTTCATTTAATAATAATTTTAATCAAAATTTTCCGCCCTTGAGGTCTTTCAAATTAAAGAATAATTTCAGAATATTAAATTAAATGCATTAACATGTGTTAGATCTCCTCACACACTTGGATAACTATTCTTTTTTATGTTGCTTACTACGAGGCTCTTTTGTTCACCGTCCCCCACCCCTACTGCAAATACTTGTGAAACAAAATAGCTTCAAAAACCTCTCTCTCTCTCTCTCTCTCTCTCTCTCTCTCTCTCTCTCTCTCTCCCTCTCTTCTAGAACATGGTGCAATCTACAGAAAAATAGTATATTCTAGAACAACTTCTTTCAAAACATATACCTGGAAAGAAGGCCCTCTCTTCATTCGGCCCGCAACCTTGCCGTAGGAACGGTCTGTGTCAAATTAATCTCAAAAGTCAAATTCTGTCCACAACCTGGTCCACGACATATTAATCTTACATTTTTGATTGATTCCCAATCTTAAATTAAAACCGCCCGCGGCGTGTTGAGCTATATAGGTTAAGCTGCCGCATGGTGTGTACAACATACTCACTTTGAATCAACTAATTTTAAGTTAATAAAAACCAGTTTCTGAAAATGACATTCTTCATATATAAATGTTATTAAACCCGGACCCTTATAATCATCACCACAGATCCCAATGTGATTCCACAACGAGAGGGATGACTACAATACAGATCTAATCAACAACACTCCCCAGACAAACATCACCTTACAACTCCTCTTACGTACCAAATATAGTTGATAAAGCTTCTCTCTATATCGTATTGTAAGCTTTGTCGACGCTTTGTTACTGTTAAGTGTTGATGTTGTCTGCACTGGGAAACAAGTGCCTGCCATGTTTTTAACTAGACGCACATATTCCCAAGTACGCTCTATAGGTTTGTTGTTTGGATAGATGGCACAAATAAGAAGAGGAATGCTAAATAACTCGACATTCATTACCAATGGTGATTTTAAAACAGTTGTTTACTTAGGAGAAGCTTCAACTTCACACATGTGTGATTTTATTTATGTAAACTGAATAAACAATTGTTTTTTAATACTAAGTTTTACATAAATAGCTCTTACCTTTAAGATGGGTTGGATTAGTAATCAAAATTATGTATATGTATATAAAAATATATCTTTTATAAATGAGTGAACATTTCGATAGAAATCACTCTTACCATATTTAAACCTTTTATTTTTATTTGCGTTGACACAAAAGTGGCTATTAGCGTCGTAAACACGAATAAAATTTAACCAAGTCAAATACAATATTCAATAAAACTAAGATATTTGGGAATAAAAATTGAGGCAGAGATATTGAGTTAGTTATAGAATGATTGTGAAAGAGTGATGCCATTAATAAATATGAAAGCCATCAACTTTCTTGCACTTTGTGAACTTCATTTTTTTCTTTTGTGCCTTTCTTCAGCTGAGTAAAAAGTTAAGGAATCCCCACCCCCGGATCTCAAAACCAGTGACAGGGCGATGGAGTTTTTATCAAGATGGAGGGGATGTTGTGTTGTAAGAGTCACTGCCAGAAAGTCGATGCTTTACTAATTGTTCCTTGATAACAGACATTTTACACGAGGGTTGCTAATAATATTATTGTTGAGGGATGATAATATTTATATAGTTTTCACCCAGTATTACTATTCTATCTGCATTTGATGTCAGTAATACCCGCCTCGGTGTACGCATGGTCTAACGCGCTACTCTCGTCGTGGACTGGACTACCAAAGGCAAAGGGAGAGATTAAAGTTCAATCTTGGTCCGGTGCATTGAGGGTGGTTTTCCCTAAATGGTTTTCCCACTCTCCCTCCATGCAAATGCGGGTGCACATCCTTTAAAATTAAAACTTCCTAATCTATAACGCATTTGTGTAAATAGTACCTAGGAGTAAAGCCCGAACGGATAGTAAGACACGATGATAATAAAAAATTGTCCCTAAAAGGGTTTTACACTATTCCTACACACAAACGCGTATATATTTTATTTAAATTTCACCTTCTTTATTTTTACTCCATTAGCGTAGCATAGCATATAACGGGTATAAATCACGGAGTGTGTATAAAAATATATATGAAGTGTAGAGTAAGTATTGTGATACCTTGAGAATTAAAAAAATGCAAACTCTAGATGTTTTATGTTTTTTTTTCTAGAATTCTTTCCCCTAAATAAAAAAAAGTCGTTTTTTGGCATGTCTTCTGAATTTTTGTGCATTTCAGTAGAAACTTTGTTTCCTCCACCATCTTATAGACTAGTATCCGTTTGACTTATACGCGTTAAATTAACTACACTTATTGGCTAAGAATGAGAAAGGTAGAAAAAAGAGGAAACTTACCCGCATTTACATTAAAGACTAGAGGAAAATCAACCCTAATTGACATGTATTCTTACACCAAACTTTCTGTCACCTGCAAAACAGACTGAATCATCTTGATAGTAACGTGTCCATCGTATCAACCCTTAGTTTAGCTGTCCAAAGTTGTTTCTTGAGAAAACCATTTCCCCGAACATAATAATGCGTAGTATTACAAATCATGTGAACTTCCAAATACGTAAAATAGATTTGTTCAAAGAGGTTATGTACATTTCATGGGTCACAATTTTCCAAAAATACTAACTATATTCATATTATCTCTTAGAACATTCACACATATTTTTATTGATAGTATAGTCGGCCTACTTAGTATTCATGATTCAAATGTATCTAAATATAAAATCTATAAATACTATCTTTAATAAATCCCTTTATTATTTAAAGCTACCCAGTTAGTAACGTTTAAAACTTAAAATCTTAAAATATTCTATCAAAACCAACAAAAAAATCTATATAAATAACAATGTGTGTGAACTAATTATCTACCATGTACTTAATCGTATACACGTGTGTGTGAGAGAGATCATGTGTGTCTAAGACTGTAAGACTTAGAGAGATAATTGACTCAAAATAATTTTTAAAATGAATCGAATCTATATTATTGAATCTGTGAAAGTAGATTTAGTGCTGTCCATCAAATAACTTAATCGCACCATATCTGAAATACCTTGTTTCCTCCTTATTTGTTCCCTCCGTTAAAAATACTTTGGTATTTTAGATGGGTGGAAAAACAATTACAAAAACAACCACTCTGTAAACACGTTGGTTTGGTGGAGAGATAATGGAAAGGGGAAAATCATCGGAGCGTGAAAGATATTAGTTTTAGTCAAAATACTCACGCATCAGTTTGTGTTTACGTTTTGGTCTATTGAACACCCTTCGTTTCTCTCTAGAAGATGAAAAAAGCATGACCAGTGGTCTTTTTTAAAAAAAGAACAGTCCCTTAACTACGTCTTATAGGATAACCGCATTTTGGTTGGAAGAACAGTTTAGAAAATTCAAACATATTTCTTTGCGGCCAACATTGATAATATAATAATTTGGTTATTATTGTGTTAGTCTATAGGTACTTATAATATATATACAAAAAACAGCTGCAGATCACATAAATTTATGTTTGAGTACATACAAAATGTTTTACAAACTTAAGTAACTAACTTCTAGAGTTATTACTTGCAAAATCACAATAAAGTTTCTTTTTATCGCGAGCCAAGTACATATTGAGATTCGTGCACATTGGCCCACTAAACGTTATTAAATCCTCTCTTGTGTGTATTTCCCGTGTTCCTCGTTGTAAGCTCAGGAGTAAAGTGAAGTATGAAGCATCTTAACAGCCAATAAACCAGAATATTAAGAAGAGTAACTCACATGATAGATGGGGATGATGGGGAGATCGAGATGCAAATCTCAGTCGGATTTACTGATAGATTTTTTTTTTCAAAATAGCTAATCACTTTTCCCCCACGCAAATGAGGGTACACATCTTATAAATATAACTTTCATAATCCCTAGAACTACCCGCGTAATTTGTACAGAAGCGTATAGCCCGAACGGTTAGTAAGACGCCATGATAAAAAAAAACACTATAAAAAAATAACAGCGTAACCGGGAACAGTTTGATATTATTATTATTATTAGCACCGCGTCTTACTACCCGTTCGGGTTATACGCACTTACGCTAATGTGTAATGGTAGGGTGATTGTGAGATGAAATGAAGGACCTACAGTTTAACGTGGAATCCGAACCACGGTGGAGGCCTGGCATTCTTCACATTCACAATTTGTGATTAATACACGTCTTGTCAGAGGTGAAGGAAGGGTTGGGCAATCAGATAAATCTGTGCCGGGACAGAGGATTGAACCCCGGCCGCCAGCTCAGAAGTCTGACACCTTACCCCTAGACCACCAGGTCACCTCAGTTTGATATTTCTTTATTTCTGAAACAATTATTTTTTAAATCTTATTGTATTTTCACTAAGAAGGTTTCAAAAGATACCGCTGCTGCGCTCCTGACGCCATCACGAGCATCCCCAAAGGCAACTTGCTTACTTGAAGGTGGGAAAACACATTCCTAGCTCCTCACTACATTTAATTTGGTCGTTGTTTAAAAGTTATTGTTTCATTATTATTTTGGTGAGTATAAGGATGAGAATATAGATAAGCAACTATTTCTACTTTCTCCTGACCCCTCGGTATAGAAGAAATTGTGATAGTGATCGAGGTCTAGATAATAGATTATTCTGTCGATGGGATACAACTTGCTATCTTAGGTTCTCATCAGGTTCCCCAGAGGTAATTTTGAAGCTATATATATAGCCATTAAGTTAAGGGTAGTTAACTGAAGAGCAAAAAGAGAGAAAGTGTGTATTCTCTAAAAATTCGCTCTAATGATTTTGTTTGAAATTCGTATCTAAGCACTGTTTAACATTAAAAACAAAATGGCGAATCACATTTTCGTGGTTTAGTGATCCATAGGGTACTTTACATAAGTGGATATTTCCCGTTAGTATCATATCTCCACAGTTCGTTGAGATACGAGATAACGCAGTCTTTCATCACAAAGTTGTAGCTATTAAAAATAGACAACTTTTATTTTTTAACATATTTTGTATAAAACCAATATTTTCTGAGATATTGATCAATATATATTTTAAATTGAAGTCTGAGAAATTGATTGTTATGCTCTTTTCTGAATAAAAGGTTATTTTCTCTCAATATGTTTCTGTAACAGTGCATATTATTAGAAATATACTTTTTGTTGGAGTGTTTCTGAAACACTGTATGTTATTTCGTTACGATTATCTATCCTAGTATCACAACTTGTGAATGTGGGGAATGCCAGGCCTCCACCGTGGTTCGGATTCCACTTTAAACTGTAGATCCTACATTTCATCCCGCAATCACCCTACCATTCATTACACATTAGCGTAAGTGCGTATAACCCGAACGGGTAGTAGGACGCGGTGCTAATAATATAATAATAAAAATAATTATTATTATTATTATTATTATTATTATTATTATTATTATTATTATATACCCTCGTAGTATTCAACTTTTTTTTTTCTCACATGCCTCCAGATATAATTTTCTCTCCAACCTTTTACTCTTAAAATGAAACTATCCACCCAGATAGCAATTGCATAAAGGAGAGATTGAGCGATAAAGAGAATTTGTGCTCCTAAATCGTATTTCCTTACGCCCAGGTATCTTGTGGATAACACTAAATTTGGCCCTGATTATTAGGGGAGCTCAATTCTATCCACTATGAAAGGTCTCCATTCAGTCAGTTTTCAAATAAACAATTTTAATCAAATGTGCATTTAGGTGAAGGGGGAATGAAAACCATTAGTAGAAAACAATTTATGCACTGGACCGAGATTCGAACCCCATCTGCTTTTCATCTGAAGTCCAGTTTACTGCGGGAGTGACACCCTACTTAGCCCATTTGACTACTGAAGTGAGTCACATGCTTGAAGTTACTTTATAATTTTCTAGATTCTCGGTAGTGAAATGGGTTATATTCACAGTTAGAATTGTTTTTTATCATTTTAAAAGCTGAGTTCTACTTTATGATGTCACGGGACAAAATTTCAAATTTGTCCTTTCCAAATAAGTCGAACATTTATCTTGCAATGGTATGCTATTTCCTCCCAAGATGTATGCCAACTGCTCCCATTGTCCTCCGACCAATTTACGCTCATTGAAAGATATTTAAAAATTATCCATTTTCAAACCTACTCCAAACAAATATGCTACAGCTTACAATCTCTAAGAAAGTGGACTTTCTCTTTTAGCAGAAAATTCATATCGTAAGAAAAAGAATGAGGCCAATCTGAAATAGGCGCGTTAAGGCGCTTATTCATAAAATAAGCAATTATAGGTACTATTAAATTAACATATTGTTCTCGTAATAACATGAAATGCTATTCTTATAGCTCAACTGCCTATGTTTTATGATCAAGGAAGATAACAGCCAAAATCAGGTCCCTAATTATAGAAATTGCTTTGTAATTGTCTTCATATACCTTTATTTTCTTACAAATGGACACCTAGAGAATCTTTTAGGAATTACAAAAACACTTTTGCTCTCAACATTGATAACATTTCAAAATTGTATTAGTGACATTGTACAGGTATTATTAATATCTAACAAAAGGGACAGTTAAAATTTAATATATATGCTTATCTTTAAATTGCTTGAAATCACTCTAGTTCCTTCTGGTAGGCCTGTAAATCACAGGGAGTTTTGCGTTACTAGAGTAGTGTCAGCTCTGAAGTTACGGATAGTCTTGACAGCCGGTGGTCCTCACATTCATACATGGATGAGTTTCGTCCTAGATTGCATTTCTCACTCGCTGTAAGGCATGTCAACTCCATCCGACCAACGATGAAGTCATCTAATTAAACCTCGAGAAGAGTCCCAAGCGAGTGATATATTTATGTTAATTAGTTCATGGGCGGGCCGTACATCATCAACACATCCAGCCTCGTAGACCACGAGACAGCCTCTCTTAGTTTCAAGTTTGCGCTTCTCCTTCCGGTTTGGCTTTGGAACTGAGGACATATTCGGCTAACTCTGCTCCATCTGCAAGACTTCAACACAAACTTGCGACCTTAATCTTTTCCCTCGTGATGATATTTAAATTTGATGTGGTTTTGATGGGCCGTGGGGTGTGCTTAGTAACTTGAAATGCTTGTCTTGGAGGACCTTGGCGCAACAACAACAGTTACTTGGTACAGCCAGACACTTGAACGTATGACATCATCTGGGAGGACCTTTATGATTATGTTTTATTATTATATTCATAGTAGAGGTGTTAGTGGGGGATAGGGGTGTTGGGGAGATAACGGGGTGATGGTGATTGTGAGCTTGATGAGGATTGGATGATGGTGATGGAAGGGGTTGATGGATGATTCCTACACATTCGGGCCACACACCTATGTTCTAGTTATGCTAATGTAGTAGGGATGGGAAAGGTTTAATTTAGAAGAAGTGTAGGTCTACATTTGCTTGGAGGGCGGGCAAAAAAATCATATAGGAAAAATCACCCCCTTCACCGAATTGGGATTTGAACACTGATCACCTTGTCATCGGCAGTGCAATATATTGTGAGAGGGACGCCTTAGACCATTTTACCACCTAAGTGGTTATAGTTGAGTATAATATTGTTGGTGGTGGGTGATGGTGGTGGTGTTGACTGTGGAGGGGATAGTTGTAGGAATATGAGTACTAGTGATAGTAATAAAATATGTAAGTAACATGTACTGTCTTCCAACGACTTACAAACTAACTCGAACATAAATATCACTCCGTCTCCCAACCATCAATTCATAATTGTGTGTAAGGTGAAGTCCTGATTTCGCCAACGACTTACGAATGTTTCGGAATTTGAACCTGGGACTCTTGGCAGAATAGATGGACGCGCTATTACTGAGATAAGGTGTCAGACTGCGTGTAGACTTCCTCTACTAGCTATCAAATGAGATCTGTTCAGTGTTAATTAAGATATTTATTGACATTAAAGGTAATCAAAGAGGAACAGTAGGTAAGTTGATTCAAAAATAGTTTTTTAACGCTCAACAAAATGTTCTAGGCGATGATTGTGTTTGAAGAAGCTCGGGCATATTTTGCTCCTATTTGGTAACTACCAGTTAATTTGTGTCTGACACACAGTGTCTAATAGCAATTTCTTTCCGGTTCTTTTTAATAGGAAATATCAAAATTATGTTCTGAAATGTAACGATGTTTTACTTGGTTTTTCCAGAGCATTTTACTATCTGTTCGAGCTATACACATTTAATGACCTTAAAGTAAATCCTTTTAAATATGCAGAGCTACGAAAATATTTAATATAAGCAATTCTTAATTTGAAAGAAAAATGTTCTCATTAAGTTTGTCACTGGCATGACAAAACAGTGAATGAAGAACTTATTTTTCAAAACTATTTTGGAATAAAATTGTATATTTCAATAAACAGTTTTTTTTTTTTTTTACAGTTGACATTTCAAATTATTTATTTTTATCTTTGAGTTAATTCCCATTCTACTATTTAAAGTAATACAGGCTTATTAAAACACGTCTAGAATAAAAAACGAAATACGTAAAATGGTAGCTAAAAGATACGGATATGTCAAAATTAACTTAAAAATTAATGTAATTAAATGTTAATTGAAAAAGAAGCAATCAAGTTATGATAAATAAAATTTCACAATTAGAAAGCTGACTAAATTAAGTACTCGAAGCTAAATAAAACTCAATTTTGGTATTTTTGTACAGAACAAGTTATGCTCAAGCACGCCTCAGTTTCAGTTGACCTTTCGACATTTTGTAAAATATGTTTTATGAATATTGGTGCACGTAGATTTGTTGGAGGTTGTGTTTGTGTTCTGCGCAGTGGGCGATATACAAGCTCTGTATCATATTCTGCTTGAGTGGTATATCGAATCTGGTAGAGTTAACGCAGGGGCTACCGGTATGTAGCTTCCCGCCTCACCTGAATCACCAACACCACCATAGTCTATCGCTGGTGCACTAGAAGTGCGCCGCCTGCTCTAGCACTGGGTCTACAATAACGCTGCGCTGTCACAGCTGATTCCTACGTTTGAGTTTGGTTTCTCACGGACTGTTTGCTAGTCGGACTGGCCAATTCCCGTCTACGCACGGTTTGTACTGTTGCTCACCGAGTTGTGTATCTTTTGCTATGTTATTCTAAAAGTATAGCGACGAGTAATGGGAAGGTTAAGCACCGGCTCAACTTATTTGAGAGTCGTGAAGAGCTCGTTTCTTTCTAAGTCAATTCCTTGTTAAATTGTTGTATATAAGTATTTAACTAATTAGGCTGATATTACAAGAGTTGTCACAAGAGTCAATGAACAGATATAGTTTCTTGCCGATATCTACTACTTGTGTTGTTTATTGTGCTAAGTGGCTTATCCGCATGAGTTTGAGTTATGTTACAACTATGTTTATATAGACAGCCATCACTATGGCTATGTGGCTAATTAATGTTTAATTGGTTGCTAGGAAATGTTGTTTGAATTGCCAAGAAGGGGACATCTTGAATCACTATTGGGGAGTGCTAAATGTGTTTTGATGACCTAATTATGTCCCTTGGCCCTGGTTAAGTACCTATCTTGTATTGTAGTATTATGGGATCCTGTATTTTACTACTTATTATTGTCACTGCCCTCGGGAAGCCTTTATATCATTATTAATAGTTTATTGGGAGCCGTGTAGACGGCCTCCTTATGCCGTACACTAGTTGTACTTGGACTAGTTGGGTATACCTTGAAGACAAGTTTTGTGTGTGAGTGTGGCCACTATAGCTCTAGGCTGTAGCTATTTTACCCTACCTGAGGCTAATTATCCCCGTATATGAGGGACTAGTTTACCGCCTCCTCATTGTGACTATAATGTTAACTCACGATTAGTTGCCATAGATGGAGCGTTTAATTGCTTAGTTGCTAGAAGCCTAAGTAGCTAGGCTTCTTAAGAACCTGAGCGAGCACAAGCTGATGGGATAGTGGTCATGTTCTTTGAGGTACAGACATTAAATCAAGCGAACTCTTTCTCGAGGTCAGTTCAAGGGATTTTTTTAAATATTTATAATTATTGACCCGCCACTGTCCACTTTGTTTAAGAGGATAAGTTGTAGGGATTGTCTTCTCGGGAGCCTTTATGATCCTGGATATTGATCCCAAACAATAGTTTGCTTTAGTTAACCCCTATTGGCCCATTTGCCTGTACTCACAAGGTTCATTATACTGGACGTTTTGTTTTCAGTTTATTATGTATTTCTTTATATACTTGTAGTGATATTACACTCCACTCTACAATCACATTATATTTATTACAGGAAACCAAATGATCTATACTTAATGTCACATAATGTACTCTGTTATATGCCTCATTAATAAAACTCTGTATTATTTGTATTTCTTTATTTGTGTGTGTGTGTGTGTTACCTTCTCTAAGCCTTTAGGGAGGGTACAGGATATTTGTGTTTGCACCTACCTTCTTTTCTTTCGGTGTGACCGGATATAAGATAAAGTGGTTGAGTTTAGTGCAGTGCGGTTTCCTTCTTGCTGTGCGTGGCTTTTTAATCAAGTCAATAAAGGATTGGACTGATGAAAGGGCATTACGACACAATTATGGTATAGTCCCTTTCCACGATCAAGTTGCAACTGTTGTGTTAGCGTATTTCCTCCATATGTTTCACGCATCCACAAAAATGCACTCACCCAAATTTGACGATCTTTCATCTTCCTCCTAATATTCAACTCAGACAGGGCAGCTCCCGCCAGACAACGCAACTCCAACTCAACTTCATCGTCATCTTCCCTACTCCTTTTTTGCCATGTTCTAAACTCTTTTAACCGCACTGGTATAAGCTAATCACATCCGCCCCGCCAACTCACGGAGCGTCCTGTTCGGTGGTGTTCTCACGTGTTCTATCTAGTGTAACCGGACCTGTTCATTGCCGATAGCGAGCAAATGTGAATGTTATAGAACACATGGGAACGCTTAGTTCGCTTGTGCTCTGTTTTGTGTGATCCAAGCTTAGGTATTGCCTTCTCTGCGTGTCGCCAGGGGCAAAGATACACTCACTTGTATTCTACATAAACTGTAACAGAATAAATGACTTTGCTCAGTACGTCCTGTGGAGATATCAGTTTACACTTCTAAAGTTCTGCCTACAGTTTCCGGTAAAGCAAGTTAATATATTGTTTAACTATCAATTACTCAAATGAAAAACAGTAATACGTAACCCGAACGGGTAGTATGTGGCTGAGCTTAGAAAACATGTTAAATCGGATCGCTAATAATTTAAAAAAAACCCCCCGGAGTATTATTTAAGGTCCAAATCGGAGAGCTCTTAGGATAAAGCGTCAATCTCATCCAGTTCAGCTTTCTGAAGGTGGTGAGGTCAGGATTATAATCCCGGCTGGGTGTACTGAGGATTATTTTTTTCTTAATGGATTTTGGATCTCCTCTCAAGCTAATAAGGGTACCTTTCAATTAAATTATTTCTTCCTCATCCCTACCTCAAAGCCCGGGTGGGTAGTAAGTCATGGAGCACAATAATAATAATAATAATTTAGCTTAGCGCTCATCGCACGCATCTTAAAAGTACCTCTAATTTATATAGAGGCGGATCGTGTATAGGCACTGCGGAACTGCAGCACCCTCTATTTCCCCTTGATATTATCGATAACATTTAATATAATGAGTCTTTTTTTAATTTAATTCTTTATTTATTTTTGTAGTATAATATATATTCGCTAAGCTTAATGTCAGTACTTCAGTAGCCATCTCCCAGTTTATGAAAAAGATACAATAATAATATAATATTTAGCACCGCGTCTTACTACCCGTTCGGGTTATACGGTTTAAGTACTAATTACGCTAGTGGATTAGGAATTGGGAAGGTTGAAATAGAGGAAGTGAACCTACATTTGCGTGGAGGGAGAGTGGAAAACCATTTAGGAAAAACCACCCCCAGTTCACCCGACCGAGATTCGAACCTCGATAGCCCCGTCCTCAGCAGTTGAGCTCAACACAACAAGCGCGTTAGCCAACAACGCCACCGAGGCGGGTGAAAAGATACAAAAATCTGTGTATGGAAATGTGCGCTTCACAGTGCTAGCGACGTGGTGTTTGACTATTGTGCGCATGCGCACATAGGAGGGGGTGGGGAGGAAGGTGGGACAGCCAGGTAGAGAGAGCACTGTTGCTCCCGCAGTGCCAGCTCTGGCGTGATGATGAAAAGAAGTTTTTTTTCACTCGGCATATGTTGTGCTTAAAAACCGTGTACCATATTCTTGAATGTGATAAAGTGTATAAGAGTGTAGAATTAGATTATTATTATTCTTCCAGCTATTCTATTTGATTCATTTTTTTGTTTGTTTTGTTCTTTTATTTAACAGAAAGACTAAATGCACTGGCAGTGCTATCAATGGAGAAAAATTTCCTCAATTGTCATCCAGAGTTCAAGAAGAAAATTATTGAACATTTTGCGCAAATTAAAACAAGAAGAATGGATCTCATTTTTAAATGAATAGATCAAACTTGAACTGTAACAATTTAAGTTATAGTAAGTAAAAAAGTTTTTTTTCTAAGATTTTATCAAGTTCCTGAATGAATTTTCTTTTTATACATTGTTTTTTCCTTTTACACAATTTTTAAAAAGGCTAAAAATTTTCTGGAGCAGCACCCCCACTAATTTCAGCTAAGAGCCACCACTGCATTTATATAATATAAAAGATCGTTTTGATAAATAATTTGAACAGGTATTGAGACTTTACGGAGACCTTAATTATATCAATAGATGAGTGAAAGCACAGATTTTTTAAGCACACTTCCCAAGTAAATACACAAAAGTTCACAGAAAACCAAACACATTATCTCATGTTGTACCGTTGCTCCTCGGACGTGGTCTACATTGTTTGTCACTTTTCCCATAAGGTTTCCCGAACTTTTTGTGGAAGGTAAAAGAAAGAAGAGGGGGTGACGCCATCTTGGTCCTCACTCGAGAGTTTAGTTTCTCAGCCAAAGTTTCCTTCACGTCACTCCCACTCTCACAGTCGAAAGGTCTGTATGGGCGCTACCGTTCGCGACGGATCAAAATTGTTCAATAATGTGGGGCGAAAAAACATTTTTGAATGGAAACCTTTTCAATATAAGGAAGAGAAGAATAAGAAGTGTTTTCGATATCTGAAGTTTAAAAAAGTTTTTTTTTTTGTACATACATCTCGAAGAGGAAGTTTAAGTGTATCAAAAGTTATATATTGTTAAAAAAGGAGAGTCATTAATAATTCAACAGCCTTTCTGAGCGGTTAAAGTCCCCATTTATTGACGTTCAACTTTAGACAGTGACCACAATAGTAGAGTACATTGTGATAAATTGATGATATGTAATCAATTAAACTTTGAAACAAGGATCAATTTTGCATACAACTATAATCAAGGGTTTTATATATAAAGGGCCATTGAATATCATAATACAATGTGTAATTTTAAATATAATGTCTTACGTCATATTATTTCACTCGTTTTTAAAATTGAGTTTTTTTTGTTTTTTTTTAATATCACAACGCTCCTTCTTATCTAATATTCACACAGCTATCCTCCCAAAAATTGTATTCCCGTACTCGTCTCTAAGTTTGTCACTTCTCGCCTTTAACGAGCTGCTTTTCTGACAAAAGCTACCTCATTTGTCGTTAGAATTAGCCAAACTTTATCTTCCAGGCAGAATAATATGACGGCATTACTCCGTGAATGTCTGAACAAACTGTCAGGCTGTGAAACGTAACGTAGTCTGACCGCGGTTTCAACGACAGAAACTGTACCACCACCGCCTCGCGCTAATAGACTGTCAAATATTTGTTTAATGTAATGGGAGGGATATCCTAGCTTTGTTCTCAGGCGTGAGGGACCAGAAATTCGAAATACACCCTCATCTCACCCCCTTTTCCCTGCCAGAAGAGAGGGAAGCTTTACACGAGCCAGTGAAGGGCATTTGCGGTCGAAGAATAAGGGAAGGGGGAATGGAGGCAAACCATTTCTATGTGGTGTGACGTCTCACGTCGCTTTCAATGGGACTTTGTGCGCGTCGTCGCCATAGTTAGAGCTGGAAAATGTTAGGTTGCCCTCTTTTCCCAGCGTCTGCCTCCGACGACAAGGGGAGAGGATGGGTTGAAAGGTGTTTTTTTTTCTTCCTCTCACACTCTGATCGGACAAAAGGGAAGTTTGGCTGCCAATATAATTAGCTTGTAAATTCACATGGTCCGTGTTTCGTTTACCAGAAGGGTAACTTGGTAACAAGCTTGCGTTTCATACACGCCCCACCCCCTTCTTCCCCCTTGTCCTCAGAGTTTTGTTCGGATGTTTTAACTGGTTTGAGCTATTTCTACGTTGTGTCATGAGTGTATAGTATGAGTAATTTGGAACTAATATATTTATTACATATTGATAACATCCGGTATTGATAACATTATTGATACTTTGCTTCTTTTCAGGGTTTGCCAGACTGACAAACGTGCGAGCGAGCACGTGATTAGCGGACAGTTATCGATAGTTGTTGACAAGGAGGCAAAGGCTAATCTTGGCTCAATTGAATGAGGGTGGTTTTTGACAAGTGATTTATTGTTGTGGTTTTCCCATCCTCTATCCATGCGAATGGTTATTCTTATTTGTAAAGGCCTACTTTGATTATAATATTGAAGTATTTTAACATAAGTTTTATTTTATACATATATATGTATGTAGGTATGGTTTATGATCGTACCAATTTATTTAGGCCGTTAGTTGCAAGTGTGCTAAACCTATCAATAATAGTAAAAAAGTCAACTACAATGTCAAATTGAAAATTTTTCCTACCGCTCAATGAACCAACACACAATAATATTGCCCAGCGCCTGTAAACTAGACTGTACCGGCTCGAGCGCGCTCCAATCTGGCCACCTTTCATTACAACTAATGTGGTCTATTTGATTTTTTAGTCACTTGCCCAGTCTGGCCGTACCCTTGTACGTAAAAAAAATTCAAGTAGTGTAGATATTATCCATACTAATCACAGGATAGTAAAGGCATTCAGTGCGTTGCAAAAATAAACTTAGTTCCTGTCAAGTCTGTTAAAGCTGTGAGCTTATCATAAGTAAGATAGCATGGAATAGCTAAGAACTACAACAAATATATGTTTATTTATTTAGTTTGGTTTTGAAATTAAATGAGACATTTTGCGCGCTCTAAATGTTTGAAGAAACTGTAAATTGATAATATTGGCGTTTTGGTTTTATAAACAGATATTCAAACTCCAAACTTTAAACAAGCCATTGAAAAGCTTCGAAATTTCAGACGACTTGAACCCAGCCAAGTTTTGCATTCAATTCTAATTTTCTAATTTAGATACTAGAAATATTCAAATTGGATTAGAAATTTCAAATCCAATTAGATCCCAGAATTAGATTCATTAAAATGCAATTCAAAATTTGAATATGGAGCTAAAACTTTTGAATTAATAAACTTTTTTTAGAAACACAACTTTTATTTTTATCAAAATGTAACTAAACATTTCGTCACAGCGTTTCAGATAAGGCAATATTTAAATTTTTATCTCAACGGATCCTCTCACATTATCTCACTTGACCATAGAAACTTGTGAATTGTGTAGTATTAATAATTTATTGATTCTTAGACACGGTTTTATTACTGTAATATTTTTACTAAACTCGATTGAAAATATCTATGATTTTCTTAATGTTAGACTTGGATTCGATTTCTTTTTATTATCAAATCTTCAATTCGGCTTTTATTTGACAGATACAGAGATTTTAAAGAGATGTTCTTTACTCGATGTTTCTGTAACAGTTGGTATTATTTAATTAACGCTATTTAATGTAGTGTTTCTGCAACAATGTATATTATTTAGTTTCACAAATCTTACTAGTTTTAGTAAATGTCCCTATTTTAAGATAAAAAATAGATGCAGTCTGTGCGATTCCCTGTAAAAAAAATTTTTATATAAATATCAAACCCTGAAACAGTTTCGCTAATCGACCAAACCCCTCCAGATTGTGATTTGTGTCGAGGGAGGGAAAGAGTTGGAAAGGAGCTAGAGGGAGAGGAAAGAACAGACAGACAGACTCACTTTAGTGGCAGTACAGGGTTCACCAAGTGATAGGGGGGAGAGGGGCCGTAATAAGAAGAAACATGGGATAAAGAATGGAATGGAAAATCGGGGGGCAAGTGAAATTCCGAGTGTGTCAGAAAGAGAAATAGCCTCTGGGTACAAGAGGTTGGGAGAGACTGAGTAGAGAATGGAAAGGGGTAACTAAAGAGATGTGTCCTCAACTCTCCGGGCCTTACAAAAAAAAAGCGTAATCACTTTCACCGAGAGGAGACGCGAACTCAAATCTTGAGGGTATTTCTCTCTTTCTTTACTTCTCTTCTCTTTTATGTGTTGTGTGTACTACTCCTGGAGGCCCTAAGAGGCGTTTAGAACTTTGGAGACTGCTACAGACCTTCTCTTTTCCCGGGAACAAAAGAGATGGGAAAACTCAAGAGTTAATAATTTAAACGATGCTTGTACTTCTTTTCTCTTGTGTCAGTCTTTACACTCCAGAGGTTACATATTAAACAAAGAAGAAGGGAAAAGTGTTTCCCTCGGTAAGTTTATTGATAGCGACATGTCAGAATGTGTCAAACAGATCCTAGACACATGTCGTAATTAGTCTTGTATTGGATCAGTACTCAAATTAACTTTATTTTGGTGACCTGGTGGTCTAGGGGTAAGGTGTCAGACTTCTGTGCTGGCGGCCGGGGTTCAATCCTCGGTCCCGGCACAGATTTATCTGATTACCAAACCCTTCCTTCACCTCTGACAAGACATCTTGTGAATGTGGGGAATACCAGGGCTCCACCGTGGTTCGGATTCCACGTTAAACTGTAGGTCCTCCATTTCATCTCACAATCACCCTACCATTACACATTAGCGTAAGTGCGTATAACCCGAACGGGTAGTAAGACGCGGTGCTAATAATAATAATAATAACAACTTTATTTTAATATTTTCTGTTGGTTATTGAAAATTGGCCATGTTTGAAACCTTATTTTTGAAGTATTATTTTTCGATTCCCTTATGTCGTTAAGTTTCTTGAAAGTTTCTTTGGGTGGAAAAGCGGGACCCTAACTTTCATGCTAAAACTTAGTTTGTTCGTTGTACCTCAGATCTTTGGGGAAAAGCTTATTGAAGTACATGCCTAAGAAGTTGAGATGTCTAACTTTACATTCTCCGTAATACCGCTGGAGAAGTGTGTGACAAGTAATCGATAATTATAGTAGGGTTATATTTCTCTTTTATTGCATGAAACTCTCAGTACTGTAATGGCGCTCATCACGTGTCGAATCGTTAAAGTTTTCTCTTTTTACATTGGTTTTTATTAAATCAGAAGTTTTGTCATGAACATTACTAGAATATTTCATAACTATAGAAATGTAATACTGTTCCTCAAAACTACTTCAAATATAATAATCATCAATGATATCATGACCAAAATATTAATAAAAATTATTGATTTATTATTATGTAAGGTGCTAAAAGAAATCGACAGATCTATCTTGTACTAAGTTTGAAATAATAAACACTAATATCCCTTGAGAATACCTTTCTTATCAATATAAATATAGCAGTCGTTTTTTAATACAAAATACATGTAAACATTAAATTATTAAAGGGGGAATGCTTTTATTATTTGGAAGAACCCCAAATAATAGTTTTTTCTTTAGTACGTCAAAGAGGGAAAGTCGAGATTGCTTTTTTGTCGATTTTTTAAAAATCAGTGCATGAATTTTTCTTAGATTTCTGGGTATATAGTGAAATCGTGCTAAAGAGGTTGTTCATAAAATACAAATTCATGTTTGCAGTAAACATTAAAATACGTAGCAATATTATTATAATTTCATCTGCAATGTTACTGTTTAGCAAAAATGACAGCTGATGACTTGTATGAATGAATGAGAGTGGATCTAGTAGGTACCTTATGAAAGTGTCAGGTACTATTTTGTTCTTAACATACCTGAAAATGACAGCATCCCTAACTAATCATTTCAAGTATCCATCTGAGATTCGAACTTTAGAAACTTGGAAGGGCTATGACTCTGGACGGACATGCGTAGCTCTGTGGCAAAACACAGAAATGCAAAGCAGAGTTTGATTGCAGCGTTTATGTGTCATTTAAAATAAAGTGGGCAACATTGTGATCCAAAATGCTTGGTGGTAATAATAATAATTGATAAGATCAAAAAGAGAATTAATAGCTTTATGTAATTTATAAAATGGGATGGATTTCTATCAACATATTTCATTAAGACAATATATGACAAGTTTTTTACTGATACATCCATTGTAAAGTATAGTAAAGACTTAATTTAATATCTTAGGGATTATAAAGTTATATAAAGGGAAGCTTACCATAATTCATCTGGAGAGAGGATGAGAAGACACTTTGTGAGAAAACCCTCATCCCCAGGAGGGTGAGAGTCCTGACTTACGATCCAAGCAGTCTGACGCTGAGCTAACGCTTTCCGTTTCCTTTGCATTTTGGCATCCATATATTGTATTTGCCTATAAAAGCAATCTTTTATGCAGCCCAGCTACAACAGTGTCTATGAATGTTAGGCTCTCCACGCAAATAACTTATTTCCCTAATCTAGAAACAAAATTTACAGTTTTCTTTAACAAACAGGAGAATTTGGATCGTAAAATCTTTGAGATGACTTTTTAGTAGCGCAAGGAAATCGGTTATTGATAAAAAATATCCTGATGGAATCTGTTTTTTGTTTGTTTAGAAACAGTATATTTTGTATCTAAATATAAATGTGCAAATACCAATACTAGAATATTTTTACTCTCATCTTTTTGACTGTTATTTGGAGGTATTAGTTACAAAGCTACAAAGCTATTCTTTATAACACTGCTTTCTTCTAATCAGCTTGGATCTACTAAACGTTTAACTAGCTTCCTATAGTAAAACATTGAAACCTAAAATTACCTTCGTACAATAAACATTGAGATCCAAAAGTCACTCTAGATGTGCAATATTCATTTTATTGGCAAAACTAATTTACAGCCACTATGTCATCAATAGGTAGGGTTACCATACGTCCGGATTTCGTCCGGACAGTCCGAATTTGGAACACGTGTCTGGTTTGGCGTCGGATCTGAGAAATGTCCGGATTCTACTAATATGAACCGAAAACGTGGCCAAATTGGGGAATTTTACTCCACGCCGCACCTTAGGTTGAGTATTTGAAGCATTTTCTAGAAGCAATGTGTCCTTTGTGAATATTTTCAAAATAGTAGAATTCGCCATGTGTCTGCCTGGTACTTCGGCTCCAGCTGAGCTTATTTTTTGAATGATGGGATCTGTTTAGACGGCTGAAAGAGGAAGATTATCTCTGTCAGTTGTAAGAGATCTTCTTTATATTAAAGCAAATTCTGTTATGACATGCTCAGAATTCCACGACAACATCAAAAATGACAAGTCTTTTCTGAGGAAGGTACGTTCATCTGAAAAGTATGAATCAAGGAAAATTGAAGAACCTGTCCCTGGACCCAGAACATTGTAATCAAAAGTTGGAGCATGAATAAAATACTTGAAAGGTTCAGAATATAATATGAACGCTTATGTTATCTACTGTATGTAAATATTTAATGGAATTTAAGTGATAGTGTATTAAAAAGGCTTAATTATAATAAATTTGTAATTTATTAATCCCATAATACTTATTTATAATTTAAAAGGCTTATAAATCAAGCTAAGTTTGATAACATTTTTCGCGTATAAGGATAGCTAAAAACGCAGATTTCAGTGCCTAATTAAAAAAAATCGGAGGCCCGGACACCCTCCCCCCGGGGGTATTCCATACCTCCCAGACACCCCGGAAAGACCTCTGTCCGGATCTGGCCTCAATAAATTATGGTAACCCTATCAATAGGCATAATAGCTGTCCAGAACTTCCTTGAAACAGAACAACTCTTTTCACTTTATTGGCAAACAATTCAAATAGTGAGTGCATCAGCCGTATTAAACTGCATCAAACGTATATTCACCATTTATAGTTAAGCAATAATTTTGTATAATTCAAAACTTTAGACTTAATTGATATCTATGAAGCTCAAAGCAACTCAAACATTCTAGAAATATATTTGAGTTAAAATCAGCTAGAATTATTATATAAAACATTTGTTAATAACTTTTGCGAGGTTAGTTTTAGTTCAATCTGTATATTAATTTAAAAACTTTCCCACAAACCATTTAAGTTTATTTTAAAATAACTTTAAAATACTTTTTGTAAGTTTGTTTTTACCAAACCTAAATATCGGCTGAAATTGGATATTCACGTAATAGTATCAAACGTTACTTCATGTTATTTCTGTGGTTTGCCAAGGAAGCGACAAAAGAGAATTCGTAAAACGATAGATCGTTAATAGTCGGTTTCTTTGTTCACTCAACTACGGAGCAATATTCTCGTTTGAGGTTTTCAATTCTTCTTTCTTCTTTTGAACACACACCAACTTCTCTTAGCGATTCACTTCTTGGATTGGGTCCATGATTGGAGACAACCAAAGACGTGCTTTGTCAACACAATTCTTATATTGAATATGACATTCTTAGATTTGTAATAAAAATATAGTTATTTAGCAACATAGAGATAATATATTTAACAATATAAATATAATGTATTTATCAATACAAATATAATGTGTCGAACAACACCAATATAATCTGTTCAACATTACAAATATTAATTATAACGTATTTGACAATAGTAATATAGTGTATTCAATTATACAATATAACGTGTTTAACAATACATAAAAATGTGTTTAACAATATAAATATAGTGTATTCACATCATACAATAATTAATGTGTTTAACAATATAAATATAGCACTGGTCATCTTAATTTTTGACATATTGAACAATGAGCGTGTTTCTAACATAACTTTTAACGCCGATTTAAAATATCAACCAGAATTTTTTCTATCCCCCTATCTGGGTTTTATTAAAATATATCTTGAAAGATTTGACCTATTTTATCATAATTTGCTATGTAAACTTTTCCTATACATTTATATATATGAGAATCAAATACACAAATACATTATTTATGCTTTTTAGTGAGGATTACTCCATCTAAATATCATATTTTGAAATTGAAAAATGACACCTGACATGGGAATTCGATCCTGGGACATTTGGATTAAAACGCCAATACTCTAACCACTAGGATATCCAGGAATCGTCCCGTGCCCAATGTAATTCTTCATTCATATTTATGTTGTAACAAACATGGCTTTCAGACCTAATCAAATCTGTTACAGAAGATGGATTGATTCATGAAAGGACGCCAATAGCCACTTTAGTCGCTCGATTGACATGAGAAGCTACATAATCTTTAGTTCTTACATTTTGTCTTTATTTCATACTTAAATGAGATTATTATATTAATGGTAACTGTGATTTAATGTATAAGTTCTGTTTCTTACTAACGTAGCTCTCTGGTCCAAGTGTGGTATCGAGGAGCTTTGGAAAAGATCACGATGGTCTTGTGATTAATTTCCAATGCATTCATAGAACTGTCATTAAAGTTAACAAACCTCGGCTGCATAAAATGCATTGAGTTTGGTCAGTTTTGGGTTTAATCATTTCTGTTTATTTGCGATCTCTCTCGTTCTATAAACGTATATTATTGTATTATGTTTTGTTATATTTAAGATGTTCAAATAACCTTTCAGCCATTATAGATATAAATTTATAGGGAGGTTGATTAATATTGTCATAAAAGATTTATTACATTTAAGATGTTTAAAAACCCTCTGCTATTTATATGATGAATTAAAAGTGAGTTATAAATTATGTCTATGTCCATCTGGGTTGGAGAAAGACAGTCCTAGAAGGCTGTTCGAGGATTGCAAAAACAAAATACATTTAAGAATGTCCGTATTAATTGTTCGAGTACGTGTAAATTGCATTTTAATTTAGTAATTTATTTAGTGCGGTGATGTCAGTATAGACTTTTGATGGATAATATGTCTAACCAATTTATTAATGGTATTACAATAGTGAACAAGTCAACTGAAAATGATAGAAACGACCTTGTTCTGGATATAAATTTGTCTAAAAAACAGGCCAAACTTTTGGGGTCTAGACTGAAGGGCTGTAATTTACTTCAGCAAGACACTAAAGTGTGATTTTTCAGTAACCACCAGGATGAGCTTTAAGAATGTATTCTCAATAAAATTATTTATTTTGTTTTAACGATGTTTTCTCTGGGATTGATGCTGTTTGTCAGTATCATAAAACAGTAGAGTGTCAACTGTTTATTGACTAATCTCAAATTATTTTGAAAGGTGTCCTTGTGCCTAATGTAAACAAATTTCTTTCTGTGTAGTTAGCTTATGTCACTAATATGAAAGAACCTTACCAAAATATGAAGTGTCTTTTGGAAAAAATCCGTATGACAAGTACAATTGGAACATATGTGGTTATTTAAAAGTCATTACACTGTTATTTGGTTTGCAGCTCAGTTGTAATAAATTTTATTGTTTCTTTAGTGAGTGGGGCATAATTAAAGTTATTACATAAAGAATAATTGGTCAAAGAGTTAGTCTCTTACTCCTGGACAGAAAAATGCTACACATCCCCCAATTTTCAACCCTGAAAATAATTTTTTTACCTCCACTTCATGTATTATTAGGGATTTTAAAGAAATTTGTTAATTCATGCATAAAAATGATGCTGGATTTGCTTATTTGAAGGTAAATCTTCCTCGAATAAGTGATACTAAAATTAAAGGAGTTTTTGTGAGCCCTCAAATAATATATTTAATTCAAGATGAAAAATTTGAAGATATTACGCCATTGTTGATAAAACCTAGTGAAGATCGTTCACAAGTGCTACAAAATAATTGGTTGGGGAGGAAACTTTAAAGAACAAAACTACCGTGACATTGTTGGTGAACTATTACATTTATTCAATGATATGGGCTGTAATATGTCATTTAAAATTAATTTCTTGAACTCTCATTTGGATTTCTTCTCCGAGAATCTCGATGACGTCAGCGATGAGCATGGAAAGCGATTCCACTCCAAGACATTTCGATTATGGAACTAAGTATTCGGTTAATGATAAAATATTTTTGCAGCGAGGTTATAATGTTAAGAAAATATCTCACATTATCAGTGCGTTAAAAAACACATCTTGATAATTTATTCTAAATTATTTATGAAACGAGATTACGTTGCATTTTAGTGAAATTAACCAGCGAGTTTAATCAAGGAAACATGTGAGAAATTGCATGAGTCAATATGTCTATCAAGTATGGAATCAAGCGTTGAAATTCACCTGAAAAAGTCAGGGAACTTCGTGTGACAGACATAAGTCAGGGAGGAATTAAAAAATGACTACAATTTTCAAATATTTTGAGATGATTTGTAAAATATCACAAAGTATTTTATTATAATTCTATCGTCTGACCGTGGCTTCGCTCGCAATAAACAATAGGCCTACATCAACACATTCGACAACTTCAAATGCTAGAAAAGAATACGTCTAGCTCATCGATATATATCTGGTTTATATTTTTAATACAAATTTCGGTTAAACTTAAGTTTCCAGAGGTACCTACTCAAACTACTATACACACTAAAATTATTATTGATATCAAATTTAGAGTATATTGATACATAATACTATCAAAGATCTCTTAATATCACTACACTTTCCTAATCGCATCAAATTATAAAATCAAAGGGTTTTATCAGACCTACACTGTTTTTAAAAATGTAAAAAGATATTTACAACTGACTCAACTTTTTCAATTTTTACTTTCTCGCTAATTTACAGGTAGAGAAAATATTGTGATTCTCAAAAATATTGAACTCATTTTGAAGAATCTCGACGTTACATGACCCCTCGAATCCGAAAAAGTTGTTTTTGAATTTACTTCTGTCTGTCTGTTTGTTTGTACCTCGGAGTATAGCCTAAACATTTTACAGATTGTGCTAACATTTGGTATCTAGGGTTTTCATAGGGTTGAACCAAGGGATTTTTAGAATTGGATATCTAATCCTAAAATTAAGGGTAGTTTACTGAAGGGCAAAAAGAGAAAAAGTTGAGTTTCTAAAAATCGGCCATAACGATTTTGATTATATTTCATTTCTAAGCTTTGATAAATACTACAAACCAAATGGCTACTCTCAACTTTTCGTCAAAATGATTTTAAGGGTTCCGGTCTGATGCGTAAATTCCAATTTTTGAAGTTATACTTCTTTAGGCGCTTTATGAAAAAATGATGAGAGTACAAAAGTAACAGGTTGAAGTTAAACCGCTCATTAAGTCTCGAAAAAAAAAGCTACCAACAAAATAGAAATAGAACCTCTGTTAGTCGCGCATGTTGGTACGCTCATAGAGAAATGTATACTATGTTATTCCTTTCTCTATGGTACGCTCGTCGCCTCTGATCACTGTTTTCATATATATAATATTTATCCACATGTTTCTAGTTTCTACATTCACAACACGTGTTTTAGTTTCATACAAGTGCGAATTATATATGTGCTAATAAATTATATTCACTAGTGATTTAAATTGAATATTTTGATTAATATTATTTACTATTCGTAAATATTAGTGAACAAAATTGTGCTTATAGACTTTTTCAAGTGCTCCAATATAATTGAGGTTAACTATCCGTATGTATTATTTATTGATATAAATTAAAATATTATTATTTAACATAATTAATACTAAATATTATTAAATTATTATTGTTAAATATTTATTATTGGTTATTTAATATTTACAAAGTAAAGAAATAAAATTAATAAAACATTTAATACAAAATTTGTGATAAAAATTTAAATCGAACATCAAATTAAAATATTTATTTTTAATATTTATTATTAAATTGAATAAATAATAAATATTTATAAAAATAAATGAACAAATTTAATGAAAACTTTTTGATAAAAATTAAAAGTGAATATTAAATTAAGAAAATAATAAATATTTAAAAAATGAATAAACTTAAATTCAATTTTTGAATTTATTATTAAATTTATTCATTTACTTTTAAAATATTAAATAATCAATAATAAATATTTAAAATTAAGAATCTTATAATATTTAGTACAAATTATGTCATATATATTTATTATTTTCTAAATTTTATTTTTAATAATTATATATACATATTATAAAAATATTAATTTTCAATTTTAAATATTTATTATTCATTTCTAATATCTAATTCTCTACAATAAATCTTATTCATCAATCTAAGATTCTTTTAGTTTATTTAATGATGCCAAAGAAGTATAACTTCTCACGCGCGTACATAAGTACACACACCCATTTTTTAATTTTATCTACGTAAGTCTTTGAGATATGTAAATTTCTTATCATTGCACACAAGTGGATATATTTATAATAAACATATTTTACTTGAAATATATTTTTATAAAACCAAAACTTTACAAGCTATACACAAATATATTTTTCTTTTAACTTTGCCAACACTTTAAGGTAAACTATTACGACCGTCAAAAAAATCTAGCCCGAGATGTTGATGGCTGTCGACGTTTCATGACCCCTCTAACCCTAAAAATTAGTTTTTGCAACGACGTATGTCTGTGTGTCTGTATAACCCTAAAATTAATAGCGGTTTACTAAAGGATGAAACGAGAAAAATCCAATTTTCTCAAAATCGGCTATAACGATTCTATCTCTCTCATTTTAGACTCAATAGTCAATAACAACCTATTTCATTGGTCAAAATTGATAATCGAGATATTTAATAGCAATGCGATACCCATAAGATGTGCATCCCTCAGTAAAATGACAAAAAATTTAACACGAAATGTTGGCCCTCGGGGACCCAAAATCGATATTTTTATTGGTCCAAATACACAAATGAAGACGTTAATTCTTTAAAAATAGAATTATGAAATTTAAAAGCATGAATAAAAAATGTTTTACGTACGTCCAGCGCAATTTATTCTCGGGTTTGCTAGTGTATATTATATTACGAGTTTTAAGTAAATATCTCCATTTCTAAACAATAGAGCGAGAAAGTTCGTGTGGAGTTTCGTACCATTTATTTTATAGAGCCAAATTTATTTATTACACGTAATATATATCCTTTCAATATGACTGTTTGGTTCTTTTTGCTTTCTATCGACCCCTTGGAAAAAGAAGGTATTGTGAACCAAAAAAATTTAACTAGAAATTTTGATTTATGTCAACGTTTAATGACATCCTGAACCTTCAATGCCGTTTGTCTGCCTGTATCACGGTCTAGAGCTGGAACCATTTTATCTATCAAGTTAAAACTTAATATCTAGAGATTTAAAAAGGTTCCCCCAGGGAATTTTTGGAAATATATATTAATTTTAAAAGTAAGGGTAGTTTACATAAGGGCCAAAAGAGAAACAACCGGCTATCTAAAAATCAGTTCAGTTCAGTTCGTAGTTCCTGGCACTGTTTGATATTACAAACAAAATCGCGTATCTCACCATGGAAAATTATATTTTTTAAATTGAGTTCTGGGAAATGGGGAGTTTATTGTGATGCTCTTTGGTGAACAGAAATGTTCCTTTTTATTCTCAATATGTTTCTTTAACAGTGTATATTATATAATTTATGATTTTGCTAGAATGTGATGCTCTTTTTTTTTCCATTATGTTTCTTCAACAATGTATATTATTTGTTCACATATCTTACAAATTTTAAGTAAATGTCTCTATTTATGGTTAAAGGAGTGACAAAGTATTTCCGGTGCATCTAAACAATTATTTATTTGATGAAATATTAAAACCTTAACCACCTATATATGTATATATGAGCTATTCAGTTTATTATCCTGATGAAATTCCGTCAATATTCCAAGATTTATATTTTCCATTCCAGTCTTGGTTGGTACTACTACAGGAGTATTAGAGAGCGAAAAGTGTGTTTTGATTGTTACAAAGAAGTTAAATAGATCTCATTTGTTATATCCGTATTGAGTGAAAAGTCTAGAACTAGGTTCTTTATCCATGACATACTTTTCTATAGTATGTAGTGTACATTTTCTATGGAGCTATCTTGTTTGGGTCATAAATCATTTAGGAAAATAAATCAATACAGTTATCCAGGATTCAAAGCCTGACCACCCAGTCACTGGCAATCAAGTCTATTGCGAGAGTGATGCCATATTTATATCAGGATGATCCAAAGTTTTTCATCCTAAGGGCCAAACCTGATTGTCAATTTGTACCGTGGGCCGAGTATTTTAGCTATCCCATCAACTAAATATTGGTCTACAATCAACACTTAATAAACAATTACTTTAAAACCTTATAATTATATAAATCATATTTTTTGTTTGTATAACCTTTCAAATTTTAGTACCAAAAAAAAGTTTATTTATCTCCCAAAAGTGTATCATGAAATATAAATTTACGCACACTTTCATAAAACTACTTAAATTATAATTAATATATATCATACATATTTATTCTACTAACCAAAGAAATGTTTAATAAAATGCAACCATGATCCCTTTAAATACATATATTTATTTGAATCTTTAGGTATTTCACATCTACTACCGAGTATTTCCTCCTAATTTTCCTCCAGGATACTGTGATGACCACATTTTCAGTGAGCACGGGCTTAATCCGGCTTACGGGCCACAAGTTGGATCACACTGCCTTAGATCATTCAACCATCTCTGATTATTATGTGTGCAATGTAATTTATTATGTTTTAATTGATTTTGATTAATATATTGACACGTTTGGGCAACAAACGTTTTTCCACTTTCTTTTAATAATCTAAAATGAATGACCAAATTAAGTATTTTAAATAATATAGTTTATATTTTATTTAAAAAAATACAAGTTCATTCTTATATACCTTATTTATGAAACTTTAATTTTGAAAACCAAGTGCCAAAATAATTATTTTACAAAAAAAATACTAAAAGAAACCCGTTCTAAAATGTGTTTTCATCAACACATAAATTTATCAAATGGAATGTCCCCTTCCATACTAGAAGCTTTCCAACTATAACAACTGGTATGATTCAATTATATAGCCTAGAGGCCCTTTTTAACGTTATTTATTTTGCCATAAAGATAAACAAAAGTTTTGTCTATTTATTCTTTTTTAGTACTTAAAATATAATTAAAAGTGGCTGGTTGAAAAGTTTAAGTTAAATATTTGCATGCAATTAATGTTTGAGTTGAGAAACTTCTTCAGACAGTTATATGGCTTATTGGCTACAAGTTTTACTATCTAACAAAGGATATTTTCTAATTTCCTCTTCCTTTGAAGATTTTATCTATTTTGCAGTTACTTTAGATAGGCTGGTGAATAACAATTGCTTTGTCATTAGTTCGAATAACTTATAATAATAGGCCTATTCTAAGACATCATTTTCGCAATAGAATGGAGCCGATTATGGAGAGTTGGGGGTTATATCCCGGTCGGATGTACTGAGGGTGTTTTTCCCAAAATAAATGTTCACTCTTTCTCCATGAAATGCAGGTAACCATCCTCCAAATTCAAGCTTATTCCTTCCTAACACACTATAGTTAATAGTACTTATGCGTACAGCTCTAGCTGAGAGTGAAACTAGGTAAGAAAACACCTTTATAGAACCGGAATGGCTACCTTTATAGCCCAGCCCGTCTTCTCATAGAGATAACCTATAACTTAGATAGATAGTTCAGCTCAAACCGAGCATTGAATCGTGCGATGGTTTTCTGAAGGCCGTGTTTTATTCTTGTCTCAGGACACGGGCGAATAACAAGCGATTCGATTGTACTTAGTATCCCTTAGAATTGCCCGCCTCGCAACTGTAGGCACGGGGACCAAATGTAGATTTCATCTAGTTTAGTCCAGTTTAACGGTGTTGTTCTTATTAGACCATAAAAAAACATGCATGAAGCTCTAACAGGTGAACAAGCTTGCCTTTTAGATCGTACTTACAACCCGAACTAGTGTTGTAATGGTCAGTGCTCCTGGCTACGAGCTTAGGGGTCCCGAGTTCGGCTCGTGGCTGGTATCTTGGGTATTTTTCCTGATAGGAGGACCACCCCAACGTTCGCCAGAGTTTTATTAGTTAGGCTTAAGTTAGGTTTAAGTGTTTACACTGGTCTCACGCCCTCATACTCACTATCACCATCACCTCAGATCATCGGGACAAGGAAACAACCTCCACGGAAAGGATGTACGATTAGCACATTCAGTTGTCCACTGGGCAACGGTACATTAGTACTGGCCAGTCTTTCCACAAACTGGGCTATGAATAATGTGACCTAGACACGTAATATTATATGTATATGTATATAACGTCTCTAGGCTATATCGTTCATTATACTACTATAAATCCACATGGCTGACTTCCTCACTGACATTACATTAATGTTTACCCACTTACAGATGAGCTAGAAACTTGAAATTTGGCAAACTTATAGCGTCTAGCCTGTAACTGACGGTAAAATTCCAAAAAGGTTTAACCACCGAGAAAAATTCAAAATGGCTAAGCAACTTTAAAGTCAGTGCGGACCTTTCTTTGGAGGTCTCTTATGGCTAAACGGTAAGACCTATCAAAAAACGGCTCTTGAATTACATTAGTTTATATCCACTTGCAAAGAAAACTCACTGGGGGTTCGGGGGTGGAGCCCCCAACGAACATAGCGAGTGTGTCAGCCACTTATAGGAAAGTTTAAATAAACCCCTCTTTTAGCATAACGTTGTTTCTATTGTTGTTCAACTATAGTTACAGTCTTCACTACAACAGAGATCACAATACTAAAGCAAAACATATATTTTTTGAACAATGTTTCTATACGAATAAAATAAACAAAGTATTATATATGTTTTTAGTAAGGATTTACTCCATCTAGATATCATCTTCTAAAATTAAAAAATGACACATGGACACGGATTTGATTCCCGTGTCCAGGCATCATTTTTCAATTTTAAGAACTGTTTCTGTGGTCAAATTTATATTGTTTATGTACTTTATAGACGGAGAGAAATCATAGTAAAATTATGTGTATAGCCTGAACAGGTGAACAAAATTTTTTTTTTAATAAAACACCAAAAGTGTGAACCACTTACTTAAAGTTAAAAAGTAAGTACAACTATGGATAAAATAATATATGTTGGCCTCAAATATAAGCAAATATTAATGCAGCGTCATATTAACCATCTGGGCAATCAGCATTTAACTATAATAATGGAGTCGGGATGAGAAAGTCAGAATAAATTCACGCGAATTTGGGAGTAGGAAGAATGGGAAACTTCAGTATACCTAGCTGGGATTCCAACCCTAACCTTTTTGTTACCAGAAAGCAACAACCGTTGAGGGTAATGTTACACTTCACGCGTTTACCGATGCAGATTTCATGATATTAAAGACTTTGTATATTTTCACTTTCTCTCGACCCTCAGTGAGGTAATGATCGTAAAAAAAAATCTAGTTTGATATTTTAATAAATGTCCACGTTTTATGACCCCCCCCCCCCCCCCCCTCCCGAAATTGAAAAAGTGTGTTTTCTTGATTCCATCTGTCTGTCTCTGTTTGTACAAGTACCTCAGCCTAAGACCGAACCCATATTAAAGATTGGGCTGAAATCTAGAATCTGGGGTTTCCTAGAGGAGTTTTTGGAATTAGATATCCAACCCTAAAATTAATGGTAGTTTTCTGAAGGGCAAAAAGAGATAAAATCAATTTTCTCAAAATTATCTTTAATAATTTTTTGTATTTAGGCATTGTTTAACATTACAAACAAAATGGCTATCCTCATTTCCCCAAAGAATGATTTTGAGGGTATCTTACATTAGCAGAAGTTTCCAATTTGATCATATCTTTGCTACTATTTCAGATACTAAATATATTCTATCTGTGTAAAGTTATAGTACTATTTAAAATAAAAGTATTTTATTTGAAATATATTTTTATAAAACCAATAGTTTATGAGCTACAAAGCAAATAAAAATACACATTTTGTATTCTGGTCTTTTAAATGTGAAAATGATTGTTATACCCTTTGCTGGATAGAGATTTTAATCTTTTCTCAATGTCGCTGTAACATTTTATATTATTTTGTTTCACAATCTTAATATTTTTGAGTAAATGTCTCTAATTTAAGATAAAAAAGAGAGCAAGTGGTTCGGCGCATCGTACCATTAATTCTGTTTGCGCCAAGTTTGAAAGGTCCTAAGACTTTGTTCTCCATTTGACCGTTAGTTTACTTTTAATGAAGCTCTTCATTTTTTAATTTGTCGAATGATGGTAGTGGCCCAAGGTAAGGGGAGACTTTTAAGAGATGAAATGGGAGAGTGGCGGCCATTGCAGTAAAGAATATTACGAGGACCCCGGGAGGGGAGGTAAATGAGGTGTAAAACCAAGAAGTTCCCTGAGAGTCAACACTTAGCATCACTTTATTAAAGAAGTTCATCGCTATCATTAGAATTCATACAAAAATTACGATTATGTCACCGCAAATAAATACCCCAAGACACGCACTTGACACTCAAACCAAATGATGAAAATAGTGTTCACACATTACAACACGTAATCATGCACATTTATTTGGATTCTCACAACCAAAATATTAATAAACACTACAATTTTTACTTTAAAATAACACGTAAAATACTTTAAATAAAAATAAAAATATTGTAAGTCAAAATTCAAAAGCTATATAGAGTTGTGATTTTGACTCACCCACAAGAGGGTTCGAAATGGTGACATCAGATGCACACACAATCTCATCGGCTGGTCCCTTAAATGTGTTCTGTCCCTTCTACAACAAAAATAATCCCTGAATCCTGAACTGGAAATATGAGTCGCAAAATTTCTCGCTAAAACACTTGATAGACACTTTATTTTGTCACCGCATCTCACTGTTCAGTTTATACATATTATATTAATTAATTATGATATTATGTTCAAGATGAGAAAGGTTATAATTAGATGAAGTGTATCGTCTTTAGTGGGGGAAGGGGGGAGACTGTCCTCCATCTCTTCATCAGTACCGTAATCTAATCTGACACGAGAGTGACGCCTTAGACCATGTGACCACCAATTCGGGTAGCACTAATATTAATGTGATGTTTATTCTTTGTGAGTTTAATACTCTGATTAATAAGGACTTGTTTTATAGGGTAATGAGTGATGTGATCGAGAATAAATTCATCTCGTAGGAAAAAAATTGATACAGATAACATAGTCACTTTCACTGCACTTGGACAATATGAGAGCCCCCCCCCCCGCCTCCCCTTCTCTACAAAGGCAGTTAAGTGCAATTTGAGTTCAACACCTTGATCTGCTGAGTCAACGCTTCAATTATAAATTTTGTTTCTGGAGATCATGCATACAATGTTTATACCCTAAGACTTAATTCAATTTACAATGTGTAATATTGGATTTTCCCTGTACAAAATGAAAACTATAATATCATAGGCTATATTATGTTGGATGGTAATGGGTGATATTGGATGAACGATGTATTTTGTTTTCTTAGTGCAAGAAACTTATCCCTAATGTTCACCACATCATACATTACACTTAACTTGATCTTCTAACAAAAATACATAGCTGTTCAAGTTACAACCATATTGTTTATAATTTAATATGGGTGTTAGCTTACAAAACAAGCGGCTAGTAAGATGTGGTGCTATATATATATGGGAGGATTCTAACCTCACCTCCTGGGAATGTTTTCTGCAACTTCTTTGCTCTATTTTCTATTTCTAAGCACATAGAATCCGCAGTCTGCCCTAATCCATTTAATGTGGAGCTACAGTCTATGAGCTACAGTCTATTAGAGCAAGATATTTATATTTGTAGAAGAACTAACAACATTCTATACTATAAGAGCAAATGGACAAAGTTTCTGTAGTGGGATAACCAACATGTTAAACTATGAGAACAATGTATGGGACGAAGATTTATGTTAAAATTGCAAAGTATATCTGGGGAAATTATGAGGTGCTGGAATAAGTATCTGTAAGGATGTTTCTGAAGTAAAAATGACTTAAACTCTACCAAATAACACTATTCAATCCCTTGAATACTAATTCCACTCATCCTCTTCTCTTTTAAAAAAAATAAGAACAAAGGGGACTCAGGAAATGTTCTAGTTTAAATTGGAATAAGATTTCCCCCCGTCTTGTGAGCATACAACTAGTACGGATTGATGCTCTTGCGTGTAGAATGATTAGAACCTAATATATAGTACAATTTTGCTGTTTTTAGCGTATAGCTCGGACGGGTAGTAAGAAGCAATGCTAAAATATATCTTATTATAAATATGTATTGACATAGTTACTTTAAACTTAGGATTATTAAGCAATTTTGAATGGTGTCGGTAAAGTGGCGCCCGGGAAAACTGCACCTTCTCAGAATGAATCATCACACTAATAGGTGGGAAAAGTGCGCCCACATGACCTTGTCTGTCTCACCTAAGGTCGTGTGGATGCACTTTTCTCACTTTCCTTACAACCTCACCATTTTCACTGGCGTAGATCGCTTCATCACATCCTTTTGTTTAGGAGGATGGGTATTTCAAATCGACTCATCGCACATTATGAGGTCTTGAGGAGGTCAAAGTACATCGATGCATCATACCTGTCTCTTTGTCTGTTGTTTAGGTTAGGTTAAGTTAGGTTTTTCAATTAAATAAATATTAGTATGTATCTGTAAGCATTTGATGTGAGCGTATAAATTGAAGTTACCAAACTAATTATTGACGACCTTTTACTCCATTTTTTGAATGTAGGCTAAGCTCTTCAAACACTTTGTTAGGTCCCTGGGCGTACTTGTTTTGTAAGTGTGTAAAAGAGTGCGTGGGGCGCACTTTTCCCACCTAATGGTGAGATGATTGATAGGAGGGTGCACTTTTCCCACCTAATGGTGTGATGATTGATAGGAGGGCGCAATTTTCCCCTTTTTTCTGGATAGGTGGAGTTTTTCCAGGCGCAATTTTCCCTAATCCATTTTGAATATAGGCTTGTATATAGTTGTGTATATCGATTGTAATAAGCATTAATTAAATAGTTCTGGTTTCCCTCAAGGAAAGGCTTACTTTAAGGTGACCATTCGTTCCCAATTTTCGGGAACAATCCACAACATATGACATTTGTCCCCAAATGGTTATTTTCTCAGATTTATTAAATATATTGACATTATGAAACTGATATGGATTAAATGAAAATGATTCAATTAATTCTGTTGCTATGAAGATTAAAATTGTAAAATAACATCACCAGGGCCAATGTTGAGTAGATATTTCTACTTATTTATTTATTTTAGCTCTCGGCTCTAGTTGTATTAGCTATACTATTCACCAAGTGGTCAAACTCTACTAAATAACTTATTTATTGACACTATCCAATCACACGAGGATAAAAAGCATGACGAAATGGTGTCATTTAAATGGCAACGATCTTCTCTGGCTCCCATCAGTCAGTCTAGATTGACTGTTTCCGAAATACCAAGAACAAGATGGTCACATTAGCTTACTTGCACTAAGCTACCTTCCTCGCTATGGATCAAGTAGTTAATAAGCTTGGGTTGAATGTAGAATAAAATATTAAAGGATTATGATTTAATAAAATGAAATAAGTATAATTAATTTTTAGAAATAACTTCAAAGCATGCTCCAAGCTTAATACGGCTTGATATTAATTTATAAATGTTTTAACAAAAATAATGATACACATTATTGTAGGTATAAAAATTTAAAAAAAAATATGTAATACTCCCTTCTACGAGTATATCCAATTCTACACTGTGTAGTATTTTAAATTAAATATTCCATATTTGAGAGTATTACCTGTGTTTTCATATTCTCTCAATAAACGAAGGGGTATTATCTAAAATGTCGGCTAAAGAGGGCAACCAATATTTCAAGTGAGCTACAATAATCTTCTATAATTAAATGAAGGCTCGTGGGCAAACACTTCTTTATCAAACCTTTCTCTGTTCGTAATAACTTTTCAAAGCCTTTTCCAATACAACCCGTAGCCTATATCCGAAAAGAGAAGGGGACGCTATTATCTAAAACAGAGCTAGCGTGAATATAAATTGAACATATTTAATATCTGCAAATTGGATCAATTCGAAGACGTGAAGCTGTCATACGTATTTAATTATACTACCATAAAGCCACATTGTTGACTCACTCACTTCCAGATGAGCTAGAAACTTGAAATTCGGCAAACGTATAGCTTCTAGCCTGTAACCGACGGGAAAATTCCAAAAAGTTAAAAAAAAAAAATTCAACATGTAATGCAATAGATTTGACCCTAAGGAGTATTTGAAAGCATTGACCATTTATCATTCTAATTATTCATATATTCAAAAATATTTTACATATAATTAAACATATTTTACTTTATTTAAATTTTACAACCTATTACGTGGCGCTTAAATCACGTCTTCCTCTAAATTATTTACTAATTAGTTCGCGCCTCGTGGTACGATGGCAGCATCTACTGGAGCTAAACTTAAGAAATGTTAACGTCTTTTAACGTAATCCAGACAAGTTAAGATCTTTTAAAGTATTTCCTCTTCGAGAAGATTCCACACGCAATAGGTATTTTTGTTCTGAGTTTGTAGGTGTGTAATTTACCGTTAGAAAGGTTCCTTCGAGAAGCTTCTATTGAACTCAGATATATGTGACTTTTTGAAACTTCGTATTTTACTGTGCAATCAGTCGTGGTCTTGAATGGACGTGCTTTAAGCGATCGGTGATTATAAGTTGCTAGGCCCTCGACATGATCGTGTTTCGATTAGAATATTAATACCAATATGTTTTCAATTTAAGGAATAAATAGATATCGAACTTTATGTGATATATTATCATTTATTAAAGTCTAATGATAAGGAACGAGGCATTATAAGTAAAGCACATAGTTGCGTAATAGAAACGATGATTTACGGAGTGACTCTTAAATGATTCTGTTATGTAATATAACAAATAGCATTCTAACGTGGGGAGGAGAAATATAACAAATGACGTCCAACGAGGGGCTGAAAAGAAGTATAACAAATGACTCCCAATCACGGGGCTATCATACGTCAATAAAAAGAGAAGTATAGCAAATGGCGACACAACGTGGGGGTTAATATGCAACTATTAACACTTGCCGTGAACACGAAATATAACAAACACCTGAAAAAAAAAATCAAAATGGTGGAGCGGACCTTTCTTTGGAGGTCTTTTGTGGCTAAATGGTAAGACCTATCAAAAAACGGCTCTGGAATTTCATTAGATTACATCCACTTGCAAATAGAACTCTCCAGTGGTTTGGGGGGGGTGGAGCCCCCAACGAGCAAAGCGAGTCTTTATCCACGCACATGAGATTCTTCAACTCATTCTCACTAAGCACACAGAGAGATCTAGTTCCGAAAACACACACCGCTTCATTACTAACGGAGAATCACATCTACCGCACTGGTGTTCATACGGCCTAAGAAGTCAGTTTTGCGATAAACTCTGTTGTTGGTTACTGGTAAGTGAAGGTTCGAACCTCGACTGGAGGTAGAGGGAACGGTTTCACTTATGTGGTTTATCTCTAGTTATTTTTCCATCCCCTATTCGTTCAAATCGGGGTGGGGTTCCTATAAACTGCCTTAATTAAATTAACCCTAACAATCCCATGTTAGATTTTGTCTCCTTTTGTTCTCATTTTTATTTAATTTAATTATTTATTTAAAAATGATTATGATGGGGTTTTATTTTAATTACTCTATATAAGCTAATTAAAAAAATTGAATATATAATTCTTGGTGAAAGAACACAAACATGAACAACTCTTCGCCAATCGGATTGAGAGTCACTAATTGTTTCACAATTGTCTGTGCACACCGCGGGTGTTCTTTAACTTTGGTATTGGTTAAAATATCTGTTTACTGTCTCATAATATTCAGTGCTGCCACAATTAACTGCAAAAACTCATTTAGGTGGCCGCATGGTCTAAGGCGCTACTCTCGCAGTAGACTAGGCTGCTGAGGGCGGGGAGATCAACTCTCGGTTGAGTGTACTGAGGGTGATTCCCCAAAATAGTATCTATTAATCTAACCTTCCTAATCACTTAAACTAATAACATAATTAGTACATTAGTACATTAGTACCCGAATGGTTAGTAGGGTGGGTTGCCACCAATGACACCAAAAATACTCCCGCCATCCTAAAAGGGGTTACGGGGTGGGTGGTTTGATTATCCCCACCTAAAAATATCTGTAATACACAATGCAAATATAACTAAAGTCAGATTACATGTGTAAATAAGAGTCTAGTAGACAACTACATGTACTCATTCAGATTCAAAATATTGGGTTAATATAATTAAATATTGAATGAAGTTAATTTCAACCAACATATTCTTCCTCTATCCTTTACCCCCATCCAACCCTTAGGATTGCTAAGGTTTATACATTGATCATTGATCTTTGGTGCTAGACGATAACAATCTTGCAACTTTATAACATAATCACATAATCTAACACATTCAATGTTAAATCTATTTCGACTGTAAAGTACAAATAGGGTATATTTATTTGAGTAGTGTTTATAGCACGGGAAATATGACAACATTGGACCGAAAAATAGCTAGAGTGAACTAAGATAATACAACTGAATGAAATACGTGAGGGCTGATTAGCTTGTGGATAAACATAAGTTGAATTGCTTGGTTAACCCAGAAACGCTTTTCTTTGTTTTAAACAGACAAAAAAAAAATTCTTCATTCTCGTTCTTTCAACTAAGATTTTAGTAAGTTTAAAAAATCTCATTTGAATTTTAAAACTTCAAATTATGGGTGCACATATTTGTGTACAGGATCTACGAATTTTAAAAAAATGTCAAAGCCATGCCTACCTTAGATATCGCGTAATATTGATGACAAATAAACTCTTCGTTCTATTAATATTGATAGACTATATTCTGTTACTATTAAATGCATTGAGTGATAGAACAAACATACATTGTATAAATATCAGAGCTATCAGTAAAACTATAAGATGTCTCCTAAAATACAATTGTTTGTGAATAAAGTTTTCTTAAATTATTGTTTTTAAATAATTTTTCTGATTAATATAGGATGTATCTGTTGATAGCTACGCGGGGTGTGCACAAAGCTAACCTCTGTAATTTGATCATTTATATTTCATTGTCTAGAGTACATGACTCAGAAAACAAACGTTGTGGGCAGAAGAATGTACAAAGATGTACAAAAATTGTCCCAGATTAGTCAAAATTGGAGGGGCTGCAGTAAACCAATCGCAAAATTGATGACCTAATGATGATGATTATTTTCATATTACAGTATACTAGCTTGGCTAGCACTTATACACACACTTTTCACTCTTACGGTGAATGAAATCATTGCTAAAGTTAGAAAAAATCTACCCCATCTATGATTAAAATTGAATAACAATAAAAATGAAATCTTGTGTTGATTTAAACCGCTACGAAACGCTGGCCGTGGTCGTGATCTTTAAGTTTCATGCGCTGATAACCACTTATGAGTGACTCTGGTTCTATACCCAGCACACTATAAGTTTGATAATAGGTGCTAGCTAACAAACCCTATTTTACAACAGTAAACTACAAAATCTTTCATTTCCGTGGTTAATATATATTAAAACTATATATGGACTTATGGTTTGGAATATAATGGCGTTCACAAACATTTAAAAAGTATCATTTGAAATCTTACACTTGAAGACTGGAATCTAGTCTGGCACATTTGAATTGACATTGCATTACACCAGACTCAAATTTTGTTGGTTCCATTCCCATATATAGTTGTCATTTTTAATTTCTCACAGTAGGAATGTATTGTAATTATGACAGTTTCCGACATCAAGATTACGATGCGTTTTGATGTTTTATGTGTCATATACTCGAAAAGGTAGGTCTCATAATTCTGTTTCTAGTCTTTATATCTGTCAGTCTTCCTATACGTCTGTCTGTCTGTATGTATGTATGACTATATATAGTCAAACTTGCTATTTATATGTTATATGGTTATATTTATAGGCAAAATCGTGAATTTAATTCTAGCCTTAAAATTAAAAGTAGCCTTATTTACTGATCATAATTTATTAATTCAAAATTTTCCAAAATGACCTTGATATTCATTTAAAAAAATGGACATCTGGGAATTATTTTACATGATAAATAATAATATAATTTTAAAAAAAATACTTAATGGTAGTTAATAATTTATTTAAATTTGAAATTATTCGACAGTGGTTTTGTGTTGTTCAAAATGTGTATCTGTGGAGGGTTTTGTACTGCAAATAATATCGTATAGGTCTACTTGTTTTTCGTAAAATTAATCATTCAATTAGTTTATTGATAATTTACTTTTGAGCATTATTTTTAATCTGCAGACTATTATAAGAGATGTCCTATTGTGTTATGCCATTTAATTCATCTAATAGAAAAATTTAATATATAATTTAGATTATACTAAATTTTGACTTCAATATTTCTTGTTATTTAGATCACCAATTATTACTATGACAATCAATATATTTTGTAATAAACTTACAAATGCTAGGTTAGTAAGTTATATAATTATAGTCTGAAGAAAAAAGTTTTCTTTTTTTTTATCATGTTTTCGCTATATTTATATCTCAATAAATTGCTAACGTTGTCAGGACTTGGAATAAGTTATAAAACGTTGTACTTATCGCAGACTAAACTTAAAAATTGTGCGGAGAGTAAACTTTTACGCACTGAATAATAATAATAATAATAATAATAATAATAATAATAGTAATAATAATAGTAAGAATAATAATAATAAATAAAGCAACTTTTATCGTCACTCTACTTCACAGATATAATAATTCATTTTTAAGACTTCCAAGAAAAAAAATAATATTAACTTTTCTATTAAAAGGCTTACCTAATCTCATGAATGCAAACACAGAATAGCTTCTCAAAATGTTGCAAAATAATAATTTAAGTTTTTTGAAAAACATTTTAATAGTGTAATAAGGAACGATTAAGATTATTTGTAATAGAATTCAATTTTTAGTGAAGTTGTACAGATTGTTTTAACTTAGCATAAAAAACATAGATATTATATGTAATATAATAATAATAATACTATAATTTGATTCATATATGAAAAGATTGGTAATAATAATTACAAGTTATGATATATTATAATGACAAATATGACGCAATCATTGAAATTATAACAACCATATAAATAGTTTAATAAATATTATAAATGGCGGACGTTTGAGTCAAATTGCATTAAAACATTGTTATGATGGGACATGTAATCATGCATATATTATGTGTCTTGTATTATATTGGGAATCAAACAGAATTAGTTGTGAGAATTTTGAAGATATATTTAATGAAAGAATATATGTAAAAATTGAATTCCTTCCTTATCTGTAATTACCTGTTCTTTGGATACTGCTGTATCCCTGCAAGGTTTTTAGAGCTTCGACATGTTTCGATGTTACGATGGTATCATCCTTAGGTCTAATGAAAAAAAGTAAATACACCAAATGAAAATATGGCTGAAACACACCACGTTAGCCAATGTGATACCACCTATAAATTTAACAAGGTTAATAAGTTATAATTTCAAGAGTTGATAATATTAAAATAGAATATTTACCAGAGTTAAAAGTTTTGTAGTTGAGGGTTCCATGTGTTTTGAGAACGCCCACAAATTTAATATGTATTAAACTTTATAGATGTTTGTTATAATTTCAATGATTGTATCATATTTGTCATTATAGTATATTATAACTTATGATTATTATTACTACCAATCTTTTCATATATGAATCAAATTATAGTGACTTTATTATTATTATTATTATATTAAATATAATATCTATGTTTTTTATACTAAGTTAAAACAATTTGTACAACTTAACTAAAAATTGAATTATGTTACAAATAATAATAATAATAATAATAATAATAATAATAATAATAATAATAATAATAATAATAATAATGTAAGTGTATATTCTTTGTTTAATACATATATTTCTATTCATTATCTTGGATTGGAATAAAACAGTCAATAAAGCTTTGTTTATTATTTTATCTAATAATCGAAATATAACTAACTAAATGTAAATTAATACTGAGGGCTTTTACTACTTTTGAAATATTGATTAGCTTGTTTTTGAATATATAAGCAGGGGAGTTAAAAAAATATTGTGTTCTATTAAAATATACTAAATGGCACAGCGTACCGCACAGACTTTCTTCGTGATCCATCCAAAAATGGAGCCATGGGTAGCCGCACACAATCTATACCAAGCTAGTACATAAAACATGCGGCTGCCATATTTAGTACTCCTCCTTGTAAAATAATAAACTAAATAGCGAGAGAGGGGACAATAGGAAGAAGAGATAGTAAGATACTTTTTTTTATTAGTGGAAAAATTGGAAAATATTCACAAGATATTAAGACCCTTTTATAATCCACAAACTGTAAAAAAATGTGTTGGCATTATTGATATTTTTATATCTTTTAAGTCTGACCAAATATGTCAATCGAAAATTGTATCGATATAAAGTTGCAGTTTTTTGCAACAAAAAAAAATCTCCAAACTTTGGTAAGATTTTTTCGTGTTTTTTTTTATTAGAGTTAGTACGCAATTAGAAGGGTTTAGTAATTGTTGATTTTTTCTATTTCTTTCCTATAAGCAAGAGAGTTAGAAAATATATGCTTCTTACTACCACAAATTTACATTTTGAGGATGCAAAAAGAAACATTTTTTCTGTTCTTTTCAATTTATTTTATTTGTTTCTAGCCTTAAGATTTTGTTTGTTTTTTGTTTTTAAAAAGTGTATTTTTTGTCTTTTAATCATAAAATGTCCTAAGTAGGTACAGTGTATATATAATGATTACCAATATTTTCTCTTTTATCGTAATCAATGCATTAAAATAAATGTAATATTTGAAATCAGAACAGTACCTAGCCCATATGTATAGCAAAAAACTGACTCAAACCATAGACAACTCAATTTCTGCCTAAGATCGATAGTAATATAAGTGAAACTAAATAATATACACTGTTACTGAAATATAATGGGGTTAGAAATAACGTCACGTCTTACCAAAGAACATAATGGTTTACCACGCCATGTTAACAGGTGTTGTTTATTTTTATTTTAATGTCCCCACTAGTTAGGTTCTAGTTTTTTTTCCAATTATTAATTATATATTCACACCCATATCTCACACCCTTTTCGATAGCCAGGATTTGGTTTGGTAATGGGTTTTGGTGATTTTTCGTTTTTAGAGTATTTGTGTATCTTATACAAAATTAGCCTACACTTTTCTACATCACCAAGGAGAAGTTTTGGGATTTTTTTCTCAGTTTTATTAGTTTTCTAAGTTTCTATATAACACCCTCGTTTCCCGGCCACCCATTTTTTCCATTTGTGCTTGTAATCTCAAAATGTGCCTAAATACGATTTTTAATTAAAATCGTTTAAGCCGATTTTGAGACAATATATTTTTATCTTTTCCCCACTAATTAAACTAACCTTGATTTTAGGGATGGATCAATAAATACAAGAATGTGGGGAATGCCAGGCCTACACCGTGGTTCGGATTCCACGTTAAACTGTAGGTCCTCCATTTCATCTCACAATCACCCTACCATTACACATTAGCGTAAGTGCGTATAACCCGAACGGGTAGTAAGATGCGGTGCTAATAATAATAATAATAATAATAATAATAATAATAATAATAATAATGATAAATACACAATTATCCCTGTAAGACCTTATGGAAACCCTGTACAGCACGTTTCAGGCTGATCGGTAAAATGGTTTCGACTCTAGGGCAATGAACAGACTGACATACAAACATACGGTACTGCGATTGTCGCTTTTTCGTTTTAGATGGTCGGTAAAAAAATATCGACACTCATTAAAATCTCAAATTCAATAATATTATTATTTTGAAGACCACAATACTTGCTCTCTCTTAGTGCTCGCAATAAAAAAAAGTCCTTCCTCTGTATAATAAACATGTTTGGATACCTCCCCCAATATTTTAATAGGCATAAAGCCGTATCATTATTATTATTATAGCTTTTATATCAAATATTTTTAAAATTTTATTTGAGATATGCTACCTAAAATCGTTGGTTGTAATAAATCGGCAAATCAAGAGAAGATTTTTTTTTAAGGTTTCATTTGGAGAGGCTTAAAGATTTTAACATTGAATCAATCTAAATATCGATTCTTTCTGTTTTGTTTTAGAATTTGCTTTTATGTAAACATAATATTATTAGTAAATGGTAAAATGATCCTATTCCCTAAAAACTTTATCTTAATTAGTGCACAAGTGTGTAACCCAACAAGGTAGTAAGACGCGGTGATAAAAAACACATATTTTAATGTATTTAACGCTATTGAAGTACCCGGCTGGAGGAGGAAGCAGATGACAGGGCGAATTGTCGGTCTTAAGTTCACTGACAACAGGATTGCACCTGTAGTGAGACCGAACACCTAATCATAATAAAATAAACGTGCAAGGTAACTTTAAATTTTATAATTCCGGCTTCAAGGTGCACATTTTTGTGTACAGGGGCTATTAATTTTTTAAATGTCATTCTTTTACGTGTGATAGATATTGTGCATTGCTCTCGACAAAAAAAAAGCCTCATTTTATCAATATTGATTTTATTGGCACGAGAAGTAAACAAGTTTTAAAATAGTAAAATAATAAATTTAATCTCGTGAATTTAATTTGTGATTTAACGTTCAAGATTTCTTGAGCAATAAAAGTCAGTAGCACAACTTCCTTCGGAGGGGAAGTAAAACTGTCGGTATCATGTCGATTGTGGCGTGTAAAGGAACCTTGGAAGGTATGGGGAGATAATTTTCCAGGTAAAGTTGGTAGGCCCTTTCGCTTTCGCTCATAGAAATTCTCGTGTACTGATCCAATCAGTCTGTTCAGAAAGTGGACGTCAAGTACTTCAAATAAATAAATACATACAAGTATTATTACAATATTCTTAAAGAATAGCTGTAGCTCAATGGGTTTAAGATGTCAATCTGGCTATATATATATATATATATGTGTGTGTGTGTGTGTGTCATTTTTTTTTAAAGCAAATATGCCCTAAGTACTCGATCGAGTGCTTAGGATAATAAATTCAAATTATTTGAGAATATCTATCAAACAAAAAAACCTTTTGAGCAGCCGTCATATTAAAACGGAGAGCCAGATTGAAAAACTTATGCCCATAAAACGTCAGGCCAGGTTCAAAGAATATCCCTGCAAAAGAGAGGGAGAAAACTTACCTCCTAATCTTAGATAATCTTTATGTTCATCAAAATGTATCATGTGACACGATCCTCCTCCCCTCCCCACCCCCCATATCCCTTGAAACTAGTACACCTGTTTAAACTGTGATAGCTTAGTGGATATAACCACATGAGAACTCCAAGGTACGTGATCAGTGTGGTATAGCTGGTGGTTCTAGTTGACCTTCCAGCAGACAGCCTCCCTGCTTCCCCTCCTGCTGCTCTGCTCCTTCATCAGAAGAGAGGCTCGTGGCTAGAGTGAAGGAACGGTCCATGTCCATCATTCTCTCACAAGATTATTTTACTTAAAACACTGCGCCGACCGGCCTCTTGGTCTGCTGGTGAGCGCCCCTGGCTACTGATCTAGAGCAGGGTGTCCAGTGACATGGGAAAGTCAGGGAATTTGATCAAATTTCGGAAATTTTCACATATTTACTGAAATAATACGAAACTTTAATCTACAATCGTCATATTTTTATTCAATTAATACTAATTACAAATATCTCTTTTAGCATAGTTGTACTATTCGAGCGTACGAATCTAAATTCTCAGTCAATATGTTATCTTCATGTCACCTATCTTCCCCCCATCCCCCCACCCTTTACTCTGAACATTTAGCCAAAATTGTGTCATGGTTATGCGTATGCGCGAGAATTCGATTACATTATAGAAATAAAAAACTAAAAATAAATATGTGTGGCAATTATTTTAAACTGTACTGGTGTAACGTTATCTTTTAAATGCTCAATATGATCTCGGTGAAATTTAAATTAGATCGTACTACACAATGGTTCATTGCATTAGGCTGAAATCCTTCAACACCTTAATAGAATGACACAACTTCAGAATGTGCATTGTGTTTAAATAATATTATATCAAATGGGATCTTAAAAAAAAAAAAATTCTAACACTTAGTGACTGGAAAAGTTGGACATTGGTTATGGAATATAAAGAAAGGTCAGGGGATTTTAAAATGTAGTTTTGCTGGACACCCAGGCTCGATTCCTGGGAGTATCATTGGTATTTTTTCCTTGAAGGGCCACTGTACCTATGATCACCATGGTCTAGTTGGTTAGTCTTAAATTAGGTTTAAGATCACACATTCATAGTCACTATCATGACGTCATCTGATTGCAGTAATGACCAGGTATATCCTGGGCAACGTTCTGTGCCACAAAGTTTACAAAATGGTGACCTAGCTAGATACTCTATCCCCGTCAAATATGATATAAGCTAAAAAAAACACGTAATAGGTTTTTTTCTCACCGCATCTTAGCAACCCATCGTTTTGTACGAATACATTAATTACGTGGATAGGCTAGGGTTGAGTAAGTTTGAATTTGAAATGAAATGTACCCGTGATTGCGTGGAGGGAGAGTGGTAAAACAATTAGGCCAAAACACCCTCAGTTGAGCTGACCAGGATTCAAACCCCGATCTTTCGGTCACCCGGCAATCCAGTCACACATGAGAGTGACGCGTTAGACCAATTATTTTAAACTCTTTTTTAAGTCATGGCATATTAATAAGGCATTAAAAATAGGCATACCTAAAGTTTTATGTAGATATTATTACTAAACCCTTATTAAGAGTTTATTAAAAGTTATATAGCCAAAACTCTAATAATTGTACTATTAAAAAAATGATGTTAACTATAAATCAAAAGATGTAGACTATTGTTATCCTTTAAATTATTTTCCGCTTCTTTATCTCACCCCAAAACGCCACGGCACAGCGGCACATTGGTTGAAAATCGAGACCATACGACCACCGATGCGGATCTTCCCTGTAGTAACCGTAATATATCTTATTCATGGGATAGGAATGAAGAAGGTATAATTTAGAGGTAATTTTCTTGGAAAGAATGTGGAAAACCATTTAGTAAAATAAAAACCTATATACTGTACATTAAGCCATGGTTTTAAACCCGAACTCCTCATCACCGGGAAACTAGATCCGAGATTCGAGCCAGTGTGGGTTACGCTCCTTTGTTTAAGTAACACAAGATATTATAATTAACCTAAGCTATCTAAATGTCTTCAACACAAGAGCAAAAACAAAAACTCGTAAATAGAAGAATAAAGAAATTGGCATGATTTCTAAAGCCATTTAGAGGGCATATTTAGGTGGCGGTGAGGAAGAGATCTCTCACGTAATGGCCATGTTCTTCTTTGCGTATGTCCAACGGAGCAATCCTCAAACCTCTCTTCTTCCAGCTACAAGGGAATGAATGATATTCTTCGAGGTTCAGTGCCACTGCCGTACTTGTGCTTTATATAGCACCTCATGTTGGGATCAAACCCCGGCTTCTTGGAACATAATCAGCATTGAAACATAAACCTCTTCTAGTTTTACAACAGTTAGCTCATTGGTAGAACTGTCAGTCGATATACTTGCAACATTATTAAGAAGACATTTTTGTTGTTCATTTCACAATCGATTGATCTCGGCTGGGACTGGCACTCAGAAGTTTTTTAAATAGCACTCACCATCTTGGAAATGGAATTCAAATAACAAATATCAAAATAGCGTCCAGCATCTTGGAAAAGTCACTTAGACAGAAGATATGGAACTATCACTCATCATTCTGCACCAGACGCACCAAACGGAGTTATCCTCCTTTCTCTACGCTAATGCAATTGCCTCTCTTCTAATTATACCTCCTTATTCCTTTTCCTTAGATTAATGCATTACGTCACAAGCTATGGTACCAAAAGTTTTTATAAAAGAAGTAGTTGTGTACAAGAAATGTGCATAAAAATCAATATATTTCTAAAGTAGAGCCGTCAGCTACAGTAGACCTAATAACCGAATGTCACTTGTTCAACTTTCTATTGTAGCTCGCGTCACAGAACCAAGACATTGTAAATTATTGTTTAGTAGATATTAAAAAAATAATAGCAAACCTGTGCGCAAATTGTGCGATACTTTGATATGAATTTAAAAAATCTCTTACGACGACTTTGTCCAAACTATTATTATTATTTTTATTATTATTAGCACCACGTCTTACTACCCATTCGGGTTATACGCACTTACGCTAATGTGTAATGGTAGGGTGATTGTGAGATGAAATGAAGGACCTACAGTTTAACGTGGAATCCGAACCACGGTGGAGGCCGGGCATTCCCCACATTCACAAGATGTCTTGTCAGAGGTGAAGGAAGGGTTTGGTAAATCAGATAAATCTTTGCCGGGACCGAGGATTGAACCCCGGCCGCCAGCATAGAAGTCTGACACCTTACCCCTAGACCACCAGGTCACCCCTTGTTGTCCAAACTAAAGAAAATAAATATTTTTCTCAAATTAATAAAACACCAAGATGCATAAATATTAGTTTTAAATGAAATGGAAAGGTTGTAACATAATATTTATGAGACATTATACTACTATAAAGCCACATCTCACTGACATTAATGTTTACTCACTTCCAGATTAGCTAGAAACTTGAAATTTGGCAAATTTAAAGCTTTTAGCCTGTAAGCGACGGGAAAATTCCAAAAAGTTAAAAAATGTAATTTTCTACCCCCGAAAAAAACTAAAATATTGTGTAACATCTTTAAAGTCGGTGGGGACCTTTATTTGGAGGTATATTGTGGCTAAACGGTAAGACCTATCAAAAAACGGCTCTGGAATTACATTTGTTTGCATCCACTTGCAAAGAAAACGCACTGGGGATTTGGGGGCGTATCTCCCAACCAACAAAGCGAGTTTATATCTAAAATTGGTTGAGAAAACATCTGTATAGAAAACATTATTTGTTACAATTTCGCCCCATAGCCCCAGTGATTCCGAAGATGCGTCTGTGGGAGATGGGGTGGTGTATGCGGTGTGTGGGGGGACCTTTTCGATTTCCAGTAAAAAAAAAAGTTGTAATCTTAAATAGCAGTTGCACATCTTCGGGTCAACACATTTCTATTAAATTTCTAATTTGTAAATTCAGAGCCATGAAATAGGTTTACATTGATCTGAAAGGAATATACATTTTCGTATTAATAATAGAGATTGTATAGTTGATCTATAGAACTAATAATGGATGCCCGTTCGATGACCTCGTCAGAACTAGTGTGCGATCACAATTTAAAGTTCGAGCCAGAATACTTTTGAGATAAACTAAATAGAAGTGAATTCCGTTGTGATTTCGTAAATTAAAATAAACGGATCGGTGGCAACGCATTTAGGGCTTCAGTCTCATCTTGTCTGATTTGCTTGTGGTGTAAACGTAAGAGTTATAATCCAAGTTGGGTGTTCAAATATGTTTTTATTTAAATAGTTTCCCACCCCTTTAAACGAGTACGAACGTGCACATCTATTATAAATTCTATCTTCTTCACACCTGTATAAGTAGTGTATATTTGCAGTCACTCCGAACGGGTGGTAACTGATAAGACGAGCTACAGGTGTAGTAAAAATATTCAAACCTCTCCAAAACACATAAAGCTCAAAAACTATTGTTTTTAAGAACCACGTCTTACTACCAGTCCAGGCTATACGCATACTGTACTAACAATGCTTATAAGTTTAGGATAAGTAAGTTTGAATTTATAGGAAATGTGCCCGCATTTGCGTGAAAAATCACCTTCAGTACACCCGATCTAAAATCGAACCTGGATTTCCCTGTCATAGGCAGCTTAGTCCAACATGAGAGTGACGCCTTAGACTATGTGGTCACCGATGCTAGTCATAATAAAAAATTAGCACCCATTCGGGTTATACGCTTACGTACTAATAACTAACGCTGAGTGATCTCCCTGTCATCAGTAGTCCTTATATTGCAAGAGTTACGCCGAAGACTATGCGGTCACTGAAGTGGGTATATGAACTTATTTAAAAGACCTTATAATCCCTCCATACTAAAAAGTTCTACTTCCCGATCAAGAAGGCGAAAATGCAAACGATTGTTTTAAATATACTCTTGAAATTAATGCATCCATAAACACATTATTTCATTCCAGAGCTAAGAGAAAGCAATTATATATATATGCGGTGAGGAACTTTACGTTTTAAATTTCAAAGTGGGACATTTATCATTGTGGCGTCTTCTAACCTCTCACATTTTTATTAATTCATGTCTCCATAAAAGTTGCGAGAAGAGACATACGAATAGTCATAACTCCTTTAAAATAAAGTAAAAAGTTCGAATCGCTTGAATAAACAAGATTACTGTATGAGATAGTATTTATGTATCATATTTATTAAACAACCCTAAATATGCCAAGAAACTCATTTTGTGCGTTGTTCTATTATCAAGAGATGGTTGGATAGAATAGTATTTCTTCTCATAATAGATAGTTTAGTTAGTAATGTGTGGAAAAATAATAAGGCTAAGGTAGACTTGGACGCCATGTTGGATATAACTACAAAACTTACCTAATAAGTATGAGTCGGTGAGTTGCATCCTAGTGTAATGGACTCTTCAAAATATATTTCTCCTCTATCTCTTCCCAAGTGTAAGGCTGGGTAGTTATCCCAACTCCCCTATCCTCCATCCTAAAGCTAGACGAATTGTAAGGCTGGGTAGTTATCCCAACTCTCCTATCCCCCATCCTATAGCTAGACGAAGTGTAAGGCTGGGTAGTTATCCCAACTCCCCTATCCCCCAGCCTATAGCTAGACGAAGTGTAAGGCTGGGTAGTTATCCCAACTCCCCTATCCTCCATCCTATAGCTAGACGAATTGTAAGGCTGGGTAGTTATCCCAACTCCCCTATCCCCCATCCTATAGCTAGACGAAGTGTAAGGCTGGGTAGTTATCCCAACTCCCCTATCCCCCATCCTATAGCTAGACGAAGTGTAAGGCTGGGTAGTTACCCAACTCCCCTATCCCCCATCCTATAGCTAGACGAAGTGTAAGGCTGGGTAGTTATCCCAACTCCCCTATCCTCCATCCTATAGCTAAGCGAATTGTAAGGTTGGGTAGTTATCCCAACTCCCCTATCCCCCAGCCTATAGCTAGACGAAGTGTAAGGCTGGGTAGTTATCCCAACTCCCCTATCCTCCATCCTATAGCTAGACGAATTGTAAGGCTGGGTAGTTATCCCAATCCCCTATCCCCCATCCTATAGCTAGACGAATGTAAGGCTGGGTAGTTATCCCAACTCCCTATCCCCCATCCTATAGCTAGACGAAGTGTAAGGCTGGGTAGTTTACCCCAACTCCCCTATCTCCCATCCTATAGCTAACGAAGTGTAAGGCTGGGTAGTTATCCCAACTCCCCTATCCCCCATCCTATAGCTAGACGAATTGTAAGGCTGGGTAGTTATCCCAACTCCCCTATCCCCCATCCTATAGCTAGACGAAGTGTAAGGCTGGGTAGTTACCCCAACTCCCCTATCCCCCATCCTATAGCTAGACGAATTGTAAGGCTGGGTAGTTATCCCAACTCCCTATCCCCCATCCTCTAGCTAGACGAAGTGTAAGGCTGGGTAGTTACCCAACTCCCCTATCCCCCATCCTATAGCTAGACGAAGTGTAAGGCTGGTGAGTTATCCCAACTCCCCTATCCCCCATCCTATAGCTAGACGAATTGTAAGGCTGGGTAGTTATCCCAACTCCCCTATCCCCCAGCCTAAAGCTAGACGAAGTGTAAGGCTGGGTAGTTATCCCAACTCCCCTATCCCCCATCCTATAGCTAGACGAATTGTAAGGCTGGGTAGTTATCCCAACTCCCCTATCCTCCATCCTATAGCTAGACGAATTGTAAGGCTGGGTAGTTATCCCAACTCCCCTATCCCCCATCTTATAGCTAGACGAATTGTAAGGCTGGGTAGTTATCCCAACTCCACTATCCCCATCCTATAGCTAGACGAATTGTAAGGCTGGGTAGTTATACCAACTCCTCTATCCCCCATCCTATAGCTAGACGAATTGTAAGGCTGGGTAGTTATCCCAACTCCCCTATCCCCCATCTTATAGCAAGACGAATTGTAAGGCTGGGTAGTTATACCAACTCCCCTATCCCCCATCCTATAGCTAGACGAAGTGTAAGGCTGGGTAGTTACCCAACTCCCCTATCCCCCATCCTATAGCTAGACGAAGTGTAAGGCTGGGTAGTTATCCCAACTCCCCTATCCCCCAGCCTATAGCTAGACGAATTGTAAGGCTGGGTAGTTATCCCAACTCCCCTATCCCCCATCCTATAGCTAGACGAATTGTAAGGCTGGGTAGTTACCCCAACTCCCTTAGCCCCCATCTTATAGCTAGACGAAGTGTAAGGCTGGGTAGTTATCCCAACTCCCCTATCCCCCATCCTCTAGCTAGACGAATTGTAAGGCTGGGTAGTTATCCCAACTCCCCTATCTCCCATCCTATAGCTAGACGAATTGTAAGGCTAGGTAGTTATCCCAACTCCCCTATCCCCCATCTTATAGCTAGACGAAGTGTAAGGCTGGGTAGTTATCCCAACTCCCCTATCCCCCATCCTCTAGCTAGACGAATTGTAAGGCTGGGTAGTTACCCCAACTCCCATATCCCCCATCCTATAGCTAGACGAATTGTAAGGCTGGGTAGTTATCCCAACTCCCCTATCCCCCATCCTATAGCTAGACGAAGTGTAAGGCTTGGTAGTTATCCCAACTCCCCTAGCCCCCATCCTATAGCTAGACGAAGTGTAAGGCTGGGTAGTTATCCCAACTCCCCTATCCACCATCCTATAGCTAGGAGAAGTGTAAGGCTGGGTAGTTACCCCAACTCCCCTATCCCCCATCCTATAGCTAGACGAATTGTAAGGCTGGGTAGTTATCCCAACTCCCCTATCCCCCATCCTATAGCTAGACGAATTGTAAGGCTGGGTAGTTATCCCAACTCCCCTATCCCCCATCCTATAGCTAGACGAATTGTAAGGCTGGGTAGTTATCCCAACTCCCCTATCCCCCATCCTATAGCTAAGACGAATTGTAAGGCTGGTAGTTATTCCCAACTCCCTATCCCCATCTTATAGCTAGACGAATTGTAAGGCTGGGTAGTTATCCCAACTCCCCTATCCCCCATCCTATAGCTAGACGAATTGTAAGGCTGGGTAGTTATCCCAACTCCCCTATCCCCCATCTATAGCTAGACGAAGTGTAAGGCTGGGTAGTTATCCCAACTCCCCTATCCCCCATCCTATAGCTAGACGAAGTGTAAGGCTGGGTAGTTACTCCAACTCCCCTAGCCCCCATCTTATAGCTAGACGAAGTGTAAGGCTGGGTAGTTATCCCAACTCCCCTATCCCCCATCCTATAGCTAGACGAATTGTAAGGCTGGGTAGTTATCCCAACTCCCCTATCCCCCATCCTATAGCTAGACGAATTGTAAGGCTGGGTAGTTATCCCAACTCCCCTATCCCCCATCCTATAGCTAGACGAATTGTAAGGCTGGGTAGTTACCCAACTCCCCTAGCCCCCATCTCTAGCTAGACGAAGTGTAAGGCTGGGTAGTTATCCCAACTCCCCTATCCACCATCCTCTAGCTAGACGAATTGTAAGGCTGGGTAGCTATCCCAACTCCCCTATCCCCCATCCTCTAGCTAGACGAAGTGTAAGGCTGGGTAGCTATCTCAACTCCCCTATCCCCCATCCTCTAAATAGACGAATTGTAAGGCTTGGTAGTTATCCCAACTCCCCTATCCCCCATCCTCTATCTAGACGAAGTGTAAGGCTGGGTAGCTACCCAACTCCCCTATCCCCCAGCCTAGAGCTAAACGAATTGTAAGGCTGGGTAGTTATTTCAACTCTCCTTACCCCCATCCTATAGCTAGACGAAGTGTAAGGCTGGGTAGTTATCCCAACTCCCCTATCCCCCATCCTAGAGCTAGACGAATTGTAAGGCTGGGTAGTTATACCAACTCCCCTATCCCCCAGCCTATAGCTAGACGAATTGTAAGGCTGGGTAGTTATTTCAACTCTCCTTACCCCCATTCTATAGCTAGACGAATTGTAAGGCTGGGTAGTTATCCCAACTCCCCTATCCCCCAGCCTAGAGCTAAACGAATTGTAAGGCTGGGTAGTTATTTCAACTCTCCTTACCTCCATCCTATAGCTAGACGAATTGTAATTCTGGGTAGTTATACCAACTCCCCTATCCCCCATCCTAGAGCTAGACGAATTGTAAGACTGGGTAGTTATCCCAACTCCCCTATCCCCCAGCCTATAGCTAGACGAAGTGTAAGGCTGGGTAGTTACCCCAACTCCCCTAGCCCCCATCTTATAGCTAGACGAAGTGTAAGGCTGGGTAGCTATCCCAACTCCCCTATCCCCCATCCTATAGCTAGACGAATTGTAAGGCTGGGTAGTTATCCCATTTCCCCTATCCCCCAGCCTATAGCTAGACGAATTGTAAGGCTGTGTAGTTATCCCAACTCCCCTATCTCCAATACTATAGCTAAACGAATTGTAAGGCTGGGTAGTTATTTCAACTCTCCTTACCTCCATCCTATAGCTAGACGAATTGTAATTCTGGGTAGTTATACCAACTCCCCTATCCCCCATCCTAGAGCTAGACGAATTGTAAGACTGGGTAGTTATCCCAACTCCCCTATCTTCCATCCTCTAGCTAGACGAATTGTAAGGCTGGGTAGTTATCCCAACTCCCCTATCCCCCAGCCTATAGCTAGACGAAGTGTAAGGCTGGGTAGTTATCCCAACTCCCCTATCCCCCAGCCTATAGCTAGACGAATTGTAAGGCTGGGTAGTTATCCCAACTCCCCTATCCCCCAGCCTATAGCTAGACGAAGTGTAAGGCTGGGTAGTTACCCCAACTCCCCTAGCCCCCATCTTATAGCTAGACGAATTGTAAGGCTGGGTAGTTATCCCGACTCCCCTATCCCCCAGCCTATAGCTAGACGAAGTGTAAGGCTGGGTAGTTATCCCAACTCCCCTATCCCCCAGCCTATAGCTAGACGAATTGTAAAGCTGGGTAGCTATCCTAACTCCCCTATCCCCCATCCTATAGCTAGACGAAGTGTAAGGCTGGGTAGTTATCCCAACTCCCCTATCCCCCAGCCTATAGCTAGACGAAGTGTAAGGCTGGGTAGCTATCCCAACTCCCCTATCCCCCAGCCTATAGCTAGACGAATTGTAAAGCTGGGTAGCTATCCCAACTCCCCTATCCCCCATCCTATAGCTAGACGAAGTGTAAGGCTGGGTAGTTACCCCAACTCCCCTAGCCCCCATCTTATAGCTAGACGAATTGTAAGGCTGGGTAGTTATCCCAACTCCCCTATCCCCCAGCCTATAGCTAGACGAAGTGTAAGGCTGGGTAGTTATCCCAACTCCCCTATCCCCCAGCCTATAGCTAGACGAATTGTAAAGCTGGGTAGCTATCCCAACTCCCCTATCCCCCATCCTATAGCTAGACGAAGTGTAAGGCTGGGTAGTTATCCCATTTCCCCTGACGAAGTGTATCACGGACCAGTTGTCTTCATGGAGACCTCTTCATTACTGCACTGGAGTTCTTGCACGAGGAGGTTGGCTGGCCCTGTTAGCTCGTGATAATGATGTTAGGAGATGCCGGGTTGTAAAACTGTCACCTCGTTGCCATGGATATCCCCCAAGTCCCGAGCCCTGGCATCTCTTCGTAACTAACAAACCCCCTTCCGCCTCTTCTTTTTATTCTGGGTTCAATCCCAGTCGGCCTCATAGAGGCTGGCCCATAGTAGTGTCAAATTGTTTAGGTACGGAACCAACATTTAAACTAGGGATTTCAAACTCGATTCTTAGACATCTTAATACCCTCAATTCTTACTGGTATCGAAATAATCGAGAATCGATCTTATTAGTACGATTCCTGATACCTTTATTCTTAGTTCTCAATAAAAGTACTCGAAACCAAGCAACATTCAGAATAAGTAGTAATTGATTATTTTTATTAGTTTATTTGCTACATATTTGATATATTTTTAAAAACTTTTGTTTTCGATAGTTATAAATGTTTGACTAGGTGAGGTTTTATTTGTAGGTAAAAATAAATGCTTATTATTGAAATGCCTAGTTATTTTATTAATTATTTATTACATCCTTTCATACTAAGTGAAATATATCTTTTTCTTTGTCAAAATTTTAAATAATATTTTTAATTACTTTTTTTTTTCGCTGTGCTTGGAATTTGAATAAGAATGTTTTTAAAACATAAGGAAATATAAATTGATCAAGAATCAAAATCGAGACTGAAAAGTTTAAGGTTTAACTTAAGAATATGAATTGATAAAAAAAAGAGTTATCGTGACATCTTTAAATTAAACATATACATTGATATATGTCCACACTATACTCTTCAGTGTGCATTAACATTGTTACTTGAGGAAAACATGCCTAGTACTGTATATAAAGGTGGCGAGTACTGTATATAAAGGTGCCGAGTACTGTATATAAAGGTGGCAGATAGAGACAGATTACAATAAACAGGGATTTGTATGACAGTTAAAGATGTAATAAAACAATTTGTTCATATAATTTATTTATTTGACGTCCTCGTGTCCTATTGCGATAGTAATTATTGAAAAGGAAAGAGTTTACAAACCAGAATCGTACTTTTAATCTTTTTTTTGTTTTTATTTTGATGGCTCGCTGTTTCTACCCGTCTGGGCTAACCACATCTAACCACACCATTGTGCTAGGGATGGGGAAGGTAGAATTTAGTGAGAGTGAGAAACCACTTAGGAAATAACAGCCGCATCAGTTATCAGACGCACCCGTGATTCGAACCTAGACCTCTCCATTTGAACCAGACCAGACCAGGCGAGCTGTTTTACGCGCAGCTGACGAGATCTACATAACAGCGAGACGGATGACGCCAACCTTCTTTCTTTTCACCGCGTCTTACTAACCTGGTCAGGTTTTATACAGTTAGAGTAGGTGTCTCCACATTTGCGCGGAGAGAGAGTGAAAACCCATTTTGTAAAATCACCCTTAGTACAACTAACCGTGATTTGAGCCCCGATCACCCTGTCATTGGCAATCAAGTATAACATGACAATGATGCCTTAGACCATGCGGCCACCGTATTGTCTAGTGGTTAGACAAGGCCTAGCTCCCCCACAATGTGGTTCCCTTCCCTCTATCCAGGGGACTATTGCGGGAGTAGAAGGAGAGGCACTTCCTTAGCAATTTATATTTATCCTCTCAGGTGTAGTACTTAAATACGGGGAGCTTGTGGTTTGAATCCTGATTGGATATACTTAGGTTTTTTTTCATAAATATTTTCATATTCTTCCTTCTCGCAAAAACGGGTAACTTTCCTCTAAAATTCTACCTTCACCATCGTAATCATTGTATGCGTTTAGCCCGTGTGATAACTGGCTTCATGGTAGGCCTATAATGGTCAACGTACCTGGCTAGGAGCTTAGGGTTCCAGGTTCGATTCCCTGCTCACACCACGGGTATTTTTTCCGAAAGGGAAATTATCCCAAAGGTCACCAGAATTTGGTTAATTAGGCTGAAGTTAGGTTAAGACTCACCCCGGCTCCACACCTTCATAAGAACTATGATAACATAATCTCATCGCGGTTACGATGTGTAGACAACCCCCATAGGTGTACCTTGGGCAACGTTCTGTGCCACCAGAGTGGTTAAAAGTCTACACACGCACGCACACACACACACGCACACACACACAGCCAGACAACCGGATTAAATACACTATATCTCTTGGTAAAAAAAAAAGCCCTAATATTTACAAGTTGAGAGGGAGAACATTCCTAGTGCACTCAACCAGAGTTCGATCCTTCCTGTGACGGACAATCCATTCTTCTAAGAGTGAACATAAAAAAAGGTCCTCTCCAAGTATTTTTGCTCTGTTCCCCTCGCTCCCTCCATTCCCCTAGCTAAGTGTAAGCCCTGAATAATACTTTGACACCAGCTCCGGTGGACGCATTGTCTAAGCCGCTACTTTCACAATAGACTAGACTGCTGATGACGGGGAGATCGAAGTTAAAATATCGGTCGGGTGTACTAAGGGTGTTTTTTTTAGAAAATGGTTTTGTACTCTCCCTCCACGCAAATGCCGGTACACTTCTTCTAAATATAACCTTATTTTTTCCTAAAATCATAAGTGTACAACCCGAACGGGTAGTAAGACGCAATGCAAAAAATTAATAACACTTTACTCTCCCAAAGGCGACTTGGTGGTCTAGGGGTTGGGGTGTTGGACTCCTTTGCTGGCGGCCGGGGTTCAATCCTCGGTCCTGGCACAGATTTATCTGATTACCAAACCCTTCCTTCACCTCTGACAAGACATCTTGTGAATGTGGGGAATGCCAGGCCTCCACCGTGGTTCGGATTCCACGTTAAACTGTAGGTACTCCATTTCATCTCACAATCACCCTTCCATTACACACTAGAGTAAGTGCGTATAACCCGAACAGGTAGTAAGACGCTGTGATGATAATAACAATAATAATAATTTACACTGCTGGTGATACAAGAGAGTAATGTATATTTGTGAGCAGGCACTCCCTCGACACTTCATGTCCCTCCAAATGATGACGCAAATGCTCGGCAAGTGTTTGCCTCTATATTGTTCGAGACAGCAACTTTTACACAAGTTCTGGCTTGCGGCCCATCGACCCGACAACTATGCAACCGCGTCGAGCTATAATATAAAGAGAGGGTGTTTTATTTTACTATTAAAACAAACAAACCTTTATTTTTGTCCGATAGTTTGTGTAAATCGGGCCGGAAACTTTATTGAATGTTTTCAAACATAAATCACTCTCGTTGGAATCCTGCCACTCGAATAAAAAAAGAATGGTTCTGGTCCAGTCTGTTTGCTTCGCTATTGCTTTTCGACATTATTGGTCATGTAAAATACAGATCAGAAACTAATCTATATAAAGTGATTTTATTACTACATAAACTTAATATTTTAGTTAATATAATTGTATGTAATAACTTTTCTATTTTAATAATAGCATAAAAGGGGAAATTAACATTACTTGATTAATACAATTTATACCCTAATTCGAATCAAACGATAGTGAGTATCGTCGGAAATTAATAATAATAGTCAACAAGTCTAAGATAATAGAAAATTACAATATCTTAGTCTAACGTTATTTAAGCCTATATATGTATATCTATATATTTATATATAGTTTGGGTTAGGAGGAAAGGGAAATATTTTGAGAGATGATAGTAAGGGCCATTGGAAAATAAAGTGTATGTTAACGTGTTTATTATTCTCAATAGTTTTGGAGATACAGCTGTTAGAATTGACCATGAATGTTACATGTGCTACGTGTTCTCAACAAATTCTCAGAAATGGAACGTCAAGACACTTTACAACTCATGTCCTAAGGTTGTGTTTTGTTTATTTGAGTGTAGCGTGTCTGTTCTCTTGTACGAGTAGCAATATCCGAAATGCGAGTAATCATTTCTCTTCGTGTATTCTGCCTGTTTGGTAAACCTTGGTTTTTAACCTTCTACATAAAATAACATTTAAGGGATTGATATCCGAAGAGCTTGATGGCCAATGAATCGGACCTCCACAAACAATTCATCGCCCAGCGAAATTTGGTTTAGGTATTTAGTCGTTGCACGAGCATGATGTGGCGGAAATCCGTCATGCTGATAGTACATTCTCTGCCGTGTTGCTAAAGGAATATCCTCCAGAAGTCCTGGTAATTCGTGTTGCAGTGATTGTAGATATCGCTCACCTGCTAGACGATTGTCGATGATAACGGGACTAATGTTATCGTCGATAAGATCGCACCACACATTTTCAGAAAAATGCTGCTGTAAATTAGTTTCTATATTTAGATTCGGATTTTCTTCAGCCCAAAAAATGACTTTCGTGTGTTATTGATCCTGTCACGGGTAAAGATTGTCTCATCTGGGAACAGTATGTTTGGTATTAATCGGCTACGACCGTGTATCTACTGAAAAAACTCTAGTCACATCGTAGTATCTGCTGGGTGCAGATGTTGAACACTCTGAATGTGATAGGGATGGAAATCAAAGCGATGTAATATTCGATTTACTCTTGTCTGTGGAACAGCCAGCCATACCTCTACTGATTCATCGTGTACTCGTAGGAGGACTGCAATCTACCAGCACTAGAATGTTTTCCTTTTTGTTCGCATGTTCTCACCTCAACGATCTGATGAGATATGAACACTGGAAAGTACACCTTTAGTACGTACATTTATTAAGACTCTAGTGAACATTTCCTGATTGATTGCCAGTTATTCAGTTAAGAAATCTGCGTCGGCAACAAGAGTACGAACATCGCAAAATCGTATTCATACATTATATCAGCGTATTCGACATGTGTAAAGGTTTGTGGCTTTTTTTAACTTTTCATAAAACACCCACGTGACTTTACAACATTCAGTTGTTAACTATATTATTTAGGGCACAACTCGTGTGTCAGGTAAGAGGAAAGAGAACAGATGAGCGCACGCAGCAGTCAAATAGGCCTAACTTCAAAACTATTAGGAACAATAAACTTATTATATACATTTTTATTTTACAATGACCTACAGTATGGTATCCCAAAATATTGCCCTCTCCTCCTGATTTAACTTATATATACAAGCTGTACATGAATACAGGCTGAAAACTTATATGGTATGTAAGGGGTCAAAAGTAGACCCAATTTAAATAAGGAACTCGTGTCCAGAAACGTACTGTTTGCGAGTTGCAATACCAGCACAAGTCAAAGCGGGATGGGGTGTATATTTCATAAATAAGCTACATCATCTCACTAGAATATAAAATAAACTCCTAAAACAAACATTACATTTTAATTGCACACATATATTATTATTAGTAGTAGTAGCAACACTTCTTACTACCCGTTCGGATTGCACGCTTATGTACTAACTACGCTGATGGCTTTAGGTATGAGGAAGGATATATTTATAGGGAGTGTACCCGCATTTACGTAGAGGGAGAGTGGAAAACTGTTTGGTAAAACCCACCATTGGTCCACCCGACTGGGATTTGAACCTTGATGCCCACGTCAGCGGCATTCTATTCTACTGTGAGAGTAGCACCTTAGACTATGCTGCCACCGAAGTGGCTGGACCAATCTGATTGGAGAATAACTCTGTGCATATGGAACAATTCATCACTTAAATAAATAAACACATAAATAAACTAAGACTTATATATTATTCTTAATACCCAGATTAAATAGTTATAGTGATCTGAAATTAGCTTCATCCAATCATTATTGTATTAATAATATGTAAAAACATGTCTACATATATTATTCTCAACTACAAACGTCACTTTACCGTCGTTTTAAATTTTATTCATCAATATTTAAATTTTAGCCTAGAGCCCAGAAAATGTAGATATATTTTTTATTTATTTTTGTGTTATTGGTTTAGAGCTTCATCAAAATTTAACCAGGCAAGACAAGTCCTATAGCTTTCAGGGTTAAAAAAAGGGGTAAAAAGTAGAGGTACAAAGTAAAATTTTAACTAACGTTGACAGAGTAAAACATTTCTTAATATCCATTATGCAATAGTCTACTATCATATCTTACAAAATAATTATACTATAATATGGTTATGTCATTATAATTTTCAGTGTTTTGATACATATAAAAATACCATTCCAATGCCAAAGCTGTATTTTTTTTGTTACTCCAATAGAGAAAAAACATTCTTCCTCGAGAAAATGATCGGTATCAATACCTAATTCTTTCTACACTTTTATTAGAACAATATAAATACTTTTATTTCAATACCACATCCTTAACATGCCCAACAACTATTTTCGACGATATTGGGGCTTTATTCTACACAGTGATAAATTAATGCTCAGGGGTTTGTTCTAGAATTGAGTTGGTTTGTAAGTGGTTCAACTGATATAATCAGTTAATTTTGGAACTGGATGTTAAATACTCCTAATAACATTAAACAAATATATATGAAAATATAGTAAATTCAAATAATGTCAGATATATTTAAAAATTATTTTTTTATGTTTAGAAATTGCATCATTTTGGATAAATAATGAGTATTAGGTACGTAATATAATAATATAAAATAATAAATGATAGTGTAGATATTAAAGTGTAAGAAACTGATGAAAGTACTCAAGAAGATCGACATCATCTGGAGGTACAGAAGCTGATTGCAAACCTGTACTTGGGACAGCGAGTGAAGGTGAGCTGAATAATGGAGATACCAGCAGTGTAGGCTAGGAAGAGAAGTGAGACAGGGATGCTTTTTGTCACCTAGTCAGTTCAACTTGTATGGCGAGTGGCTGGTCATTTCAGGATAGGAGGACGCGTCTTCAACGCAATAAAATATGCAGATGATCTAGCATTGCTGGCCAGAAATAAAGAAGAGCTTAAGGAAATGATGGACCGGCTAGTGGAGATAGATGGAGATATGGCATGGATATCAACATTGAGAAGTCAAAAGTGATGGGGATTTATAAAAAAGAAGAGACGTTGAGAATAAAAATTGGAAGCCAGGTGGGAAAACGTTAGAGCAGTTTATTTACGTGAGAAGTCTGCTTACAAAGGATGCCTACTGCACCAAGGAAATTATGTCGAGGATGTTAATGGCCAAGGAAGCTTTCAACAAGAAGATGTAACTGCTGACCAGCAAGTTAAGTTTGGAACTGAACAATAAACTGATGAAATACGATATTTGGAGCATCGCAATGTATGGAACAGAAATTTGGACTTTTAATAAGATGTAAAGGAAATACTCGAAGAACTTTGAAATATGTTGCTGGAGAAGAATGGAGAAGATC
>JBCFYV010000024.1:7415054-7465498 GCA_039000515.1 Timema cristinae
TTTTTAAAAATCCCCCGGGATGACCCCCCCAGAGTACCAATGCTCCTGTCCCGACCAATTTACGCTCATTGAAAGATATTTAAAAATTATCCATTTTCAAACCTACTCCAAACAAATATGCTACAGCTTACAATCTCTAAGAAACTGGACTTTCTCTTTTAGCAGAAAATTCATATCGTAAGAAAAATAATGAGGCCAATCTGAAATAGGCGCGTTAAGGCGCTTATTCATAAAATAAGCAATTATAGGTACTATTAAATTAACATATTGTTCTCGTAATAACATGAAATGCTATTCTTATAGCTCAACTGCCTATGTTTTATGATCAAGGAAGATAACAGCCAAATAGTCAAATGATGTCCCTAATTATAGAAAATTGCTTTGTAATTGTCTTCATATACCTTTATTTTCTTACAAATGGACACCTAGAGAATCTTTTAGGAATTACAAAAACACTTTTGCTCTCAACATTGATAACATTTCAAAATTGTATTAGTGACATTGTACAGGTATTATTAATATCTAACAAAAGGGACAGTTAAAAATTTAATATATATGCTTATCTTTAAATTGCTTGAAAAAACTAATTCCTTCTGGTAGGCCTGTAAATCACAGGAGTTTTGCGTTACTAGAGTAGTGTCAGCTCTGAAGTTACGGATAGTCTTGACAGCCGGTGGTCTGTACACTCATTCATACATGGATGAGTTTCGTCCTAGATTGCATTTCTCACTCGCTGTAAGGCATGTCAACTCCATCCGACCAACGATGAAGTCATCTAATTAAACCTCGAGAAGAGTCCCAAGCGAGTGATATATTTATGTTAATTAGTTCATGGGTGGGCCGTACATCATCAACATATCCAGCCTTGTAGACCACGAGACAGCCTCTCTTAGTTTCAAGTTTGCGCTTCTCCTTCCGGTTTGGCTTTGGAACTGAAGACATATTCGGGTAGCTCTGCTCCATCTGCAATACTTCAACACAAACTTGCGACCTTAATCTTTTCCCTCGTGATGATATTTAAATTTGATGTGGTTTTGATGGGCCGTGGGGTGTGCTTAGTAACTTGAAATGCTTGTCTTGGAGGACCTTGGCGCAACAACAACAGTTACTTGGTACAGCCAGACACTTGAACGTATGACATCATCTGGGAGGACCTTTATGATTATGTTTTATTATTATATTCATAGTAGAGGTGTTAGTGGGGGATAGGGGTGTTGGGGAGATAACGGGGTGATGGTGATTGTAAGCTTGATGAGGATTGGATGATGGTGATGGAAGGGGTTGATGGATGATTCCTACACATTCGGGCCACACACCTATGTTCTAGTTATGCTAATGTAGTAGGGATGGGAAAGGTTTAATTTAGAAGAAGTGTAGGTCTACATTTGCTTGGAGGGCGGGCAAAAAAATCATATAGGAAAAATCACCCCCTTCACCTAATTGGGATTTGAACACTGATCCCCTTGTCATCGGCAGTGCAATATATTGTGAAAGGGACGCCTTAGACCATTTTACCACCTAAGTGGTTATAGTTGAGTATAATATTGTTGGTGGTGGGTGATGGTGATGGTGTTGACTGTGGAGGGGATAGTTGTAGGAATATGAGTACTAGTGATAGTAATAAGATATGTAAGTAACATGTACTGTCTTCCAACGACTTACAAACTAACTCGAACATAAATATCACTCCGTCTCCCAACCATCAATTCATAATTGTGTGTAAGGTGAAGTCCTGATTTCGCCAACGACTTACGAATGTTTCGGAATTTGAACCTGGGACTCTTGGCAGAATAGATGGACGCGCTACTTACTGAGATAAGGTGTCAGACTGCGTGTAGACTTCCTCTACTAGCTATCAAATGAGATCTGTTCAGTGTTAATTAAGATATTTATTGACATTAAAGGTAATCAAAGAGGAACAGTAGGTAAGTTGATTCAAAAATAGTTTTTTTAACGCTCAACAAAATGTTCTAGGCGTGATTGTGTTTTGAAGAAGCTCGGGCATATTTTGCTCCTATTTGGTAACTACCAGTTAATTTGTGTCTGACACACAGTGTCTAAAAGCAATTTCTTTCCGGTTCTTTTTAATAGGAAATATCAAAATTATGTTCTGAAATGTAACGATGTTTTACTTGGTTTTTCCAGAGCATTTTACTATCTGTTCGAGCTATACACATTTAATGACCTTAAAGTAAATCCTTTTAAATATGCAGAGCTACGAAAATATTTAATATAAGCAATTCTTAATTTGAAAGAAAAATGTTCTCATTAAGTTTGTCACTGGCATGACAAAACAGTGAATGAAGAACTTATTTTTCAAAACTAGTTTGGAATAAAATTGTATATTTCAATAAACAGTTTTTTTTTATTTTTACAGTTGACATTTCAAATTATTTATTTTTATCTTTGAGTTAATTCCCATTCTACTATTTAAAGTAATACGAGCTTATTAAAACACATCTAGAATAAAAAACGAAATACGTAAAATGGTAGCTAAAAGATACGGATATGTCAAAATTAACTTAAAAATTAATGTAATTAAATGTTAATTGAAAAAGAAGCAATCAAGTTATGGTAAATAAAATTTCACAGTTAGAAAGCTGATTAAATTAATACTCGAAGCTAAATAAAACTCAATTTTGGTATTTTTGTACAGAACATGATATGCTCAAGCACGCCTCAGTTTCAGTTGACCTTTCGACATTTTGTAAATTATTTTTTATGAATATTGGTGCACGTAGATTTGTTGGAGGTTGTGTTTGTGTTCTGCGCGTGGGCGATATACAAGCTCTGTATCATATTCTGCTTGAGTGGTATATCGAATCTGGTAGAGTTAACGCAGGGGCTACCGGTATGTAGCTTCCCGCCTCACCTGAATCACCAACACCACCATAGTCTATCGCTGGTGCACTAGAAGTGCGCCGCCTGCTCTAGCTCTGGGTCTACAATAACGCTGCGCTGTCACAGCTGATTCCTACGTTTGAGTTTGGTTTCTCACGGACTGTTTGCTAGCCGGACTGGCCAATTCCCGTCTACGCGCCACTATAGCTCTAGGCTGTAGCTATTTTACCCTACCTGAGGCTAATTATCCCCGTATAAGAGGGTTAGTTTACCGCCTCCTCATTGTGACTATGATGTTAACTCACGATTAGTTGCCATAGATGGAGCGTTTAATTGCTTAGTTGCTAGAAGCCTAAGTAGCTAGGCTTCTTAAGAACCTGAGCGAGCACAAGCTGATGGGATAGTGGTCATGTTCTTTGAGGTACATACATTAAATCAAGCGAACTCTTTCTCGAGGTCAGTTCAAGGGATTTTTTTTAAATATTTATAATTATTGACCCGCCACTGTCCACTTTGTTGCTGTGGGCGAGTTGTAGGGATTGTCTTCTCGGGAGCCTTTATGATCCTGGATATTGATCCAAAACAGTAGTTTGCTTTAGTTAAGACCTATTGGCTCATTTGCCTGTACTCACAAGGTTCATTATACTGGACGTTTTGTTTTCAGTTTATTATGTATTTCTTTATATACTTGTAGTGATATTACACTCCACTCTACAATCACATTATATTTATTACAGGAAACCAAATGATCTATACTTAATGTCACATAATGTACTCTGTTATATGCCTCATTAATAAAACTCTGTATTATTTGTATTTCTTTCTTTGTGTGTGTGTGTTACCTTCTCTAAGCCTTTAGGGAGGGTACAGGATATTTGTGTTTGCACCTACCTTCTTTTCTTTCGGTGTGACCGGATATAAGATAAAGTGGTTGAGTTTAGTGCAGTGCGGTTTCCTTCTTGCTGTGCGTGGCTTTTTAATCAAGTCAATAAAGGATTGGACTGATGAAAGGGCATTACGACACAATTATGGTATAGTCCCTTTCCACGATCAAGTTGCAACTGTTGTGTTAGCGTATTTCCTCCATATGTTTCACGCATCCACAAAAATGCACTCACCCAAATTTGACGATCTTTCATCTTCCTCCTAATATTCAACTCAGACAGGGCAGCTCCCGCCGGACAACGCAACTCCAACTCAACTTCTTCGTCATTTTCCTACTCCTTTTTTGCCATGTTCTAAACTCTTTTAACCGCACTGGTATAAGCTAATCACATCCGCCCCGCCAACTCACGGAGCGTGGTGTTCGGTGGTGTTCTCACGTGTTCTATCTAGTGTAACCGGACCTGTTCATTGCCGATAGCGAGAAAATGTGAATGTTATAGAACACATGGGAACGCTTAGTACGCTTGTGCTCTGTTTTGTGTGATCCAAGCTTAGGTATTGCCTTCTCTGCGGGTCGCCAGGGCAAAGATACACTCACTTGTATTCTACATAAACTGTAACAGAATAAATGACTTTGCTCAGTACGTCCTGTGGAGATATCAGTTTACACTTCTAAAGTTCTGCCTACAATTTCCGGTAAAGCAAGTTAATATATTGTTTAACTATCAATTACTCAAATGAAAAACAGTAATACGTAACCCGAACGGGTAGTATGTGGCTGAGCTTAGAAAACATGTTAAATCGGATCGCTAGTAATTTGAAAAAAACTCTCAGGAGTATTATTTAAGGCCCAAATCGGAGAGCTCTTAGGATAAAGCATCAATCTCATCCAGTTCAGCTTTCTGAAGGTGGTGAGGTCAGGATTATAATCCCGGCTGGGTGTACTGAGGATTATTTTTTTCTTAATGGATTTTGGATCTCCTCTCAAGCTAATAAGGGTACCTTTCAATTAAATTATTTCTTCCTCATCCCTACCTCAAAGACCGAGTGGGTAGTAAGTCATGGAGCACAATAATAATAATAATAATAATTTAGCTTAGCGCTCATCGCACGCATCTTAAGAGTACCTCTAATTTATACAGTGGCGGCTCGTGTATAGGCACTGCGGAACTGCAGCACCCTCTATTTCCCCTTGATATATCGATAACATTTAATATAATGAGTCTTTTTTTTATTTAATTCTTTATTTATTTTTGTAGTATAATATATATTCGCTAAGCTTAATATCAGTACTTCAGTAGCCATCTCCCAGTTTATGAAAAAGATACAATAATAATAATAATATTTAGCACCGCGTCTTACTACCCGTTCGGGTTATACGGTTTAAGTACTAATTACGCTAATGGATTAGGAATTGGGAAGGTTGAAATAGAGGAAGTGAACCTGCATTTGCGTGGAGGGAGAGTGGAAAACCATTTAGGAAAAACCACCCCCAGTTCACCCGACCGAGATTCGAACCTCGATATCCCCGTCCTCAGCAGTTGAGCTCAACACAACAAGCGCGTTAGCCAACTACGCCACCGAGGCGGGTGAAAAAGATTCAAAAATCTGTGTATGGAAATGTGCGCTTCACAGTGCTAGCGACGTGGTGTTTGACTATTGTGCGCATGCGCACATAGGAGGGGGTTGGGGAGGAAGGTGGGACAGCCAGGTAGAGAGAGCACTGTTGCTCTCGCAGTGCCAGCTCTGGCGTGATGATGAAAGGAAGTTTTTTTTCACTCGGCGTATGTTGTGCTTAAAAACCGTGTACCATATTCTTGAATGTGATAAAGTGTATAAGAGTGTAGAATTAGATTATTATTATTCTTCCAGCTATTCTATTTGATTCATTTTTTTTGTTTGTTTTGTTCTTTTATTTAACAGAAAGACTAAATGCACTTGCAGTGCTTTCAATGGAGAAAAATTTCCTCAATTGTCATCCAGAGTTCAAGGAGAAAATTATTGAACATTTTGCGCAAATTAAAACAAGAAGAATGGATTTATTTTTAAATGAATAGATCAAGCTTGAACTGTTAACACTTTAAGTTATAGTAAGTAAAAAAGTTTTTTTTTCTAAGATTTTATCAAGTTCCTGAATGAATTTTCTTTTTATACATTGTTTTTTCCTTTTACACAATTTTTAAAAAGGCTAAAAAATTTCTGGAGCAGCACCCCCACTAATTTCAGCTAAGAGCCACCACTGCATTTATATAATATAAAAGATCGTTTTGATAAATAATTTGAACAGGTATTGAGACTTTACGTAGACCTTAATTATATCAATAGATGAGTGAAAGCACAGATTTTTTAAGCACACTTCCCAAGTAAATACACAAAAGTTCACAGAAAACCAAACACATTATCTCATGTTGTACCGTTGCTCCTCGGACGTGGTCTACATTGTTTGTCACTTTTCCCATAAGGTTTCCCGAACTTTTTGTGGAAGGTAAAAGAAAGAAGAGGGGGTGACGCCATCTTGGTCCTCACTCGAGAGTTTAGTTTCTCAGCCAAAGTTTCCTTCACGTCACTCCCACTCTCACAGTCGAGAGGTCTGTATGGGCGCTACCGTTCGCGACGGATCAAAATTGTTCAATAATGTGGGTCGAAAAAACATTTTTGAATGGAAACCTTTTCAATATAAGGAAGAGAAGAATAAGAAGTGTTTTCGATATCTGAAGTTTAAAAAAGTTTTTTTTTTTTGTACATACATCTCGAAGAGGAAGTTTAAGTGTATCAAAAGTTATATATTGTTAAAAAAAGGAGAGTCATTAATAATTCAACAGCCTTTCTGAGCGGTTAAAGTCCCCATTTATTGACGTTCAACTTTAGACAGTGACCACAATAGTAGAGTACATTGTGATAAATTGATGATATGTAATCAATTAAACTTTGAAACAAGGATCAATTTTGCATACAACTATAATCAAGGGTTTTATATATAAAGGGCCATTGAATATCATAATACAATGTGTAATTTTAAATATAATGTCTTACGTCATATTATTTCACTCGTTTTTAAAATTGATTTGAGTTTTTTTTTTTTTTTTTTTAAAATATTACAACGCTCCTTCTTATCTAATATTCACACAGCTATCCTCCCAAAAATTGTATTCCCGTACTCGTCTCTAAGTTTGTCACTTCTAGCCTTTACCGAGCTGCTTTTCTGACAAAAGCTACCTCATTTGTCGTTAGAATTAGCCAAACTTTATCTTCCAGGCAGAATAATATGACGGCATTACTCCGTGAATGTCTGAACAAACTGTCAGGCTGTGAAACGTAACGTAGTCTGACCGCGGTTTCAACGACAGAAACTGTACCACCACCGCCTCGCGCTAATAGACTGTCAAATATTTGTTTAATGTAATGGGAGGGATACCCTAGCTTTGTTCTCAGGCGTGAGGGACCAGAAATTCGAAATACACCCTCATCTCACCCCCTTTTCCCTGCCAGAAGAGAGGGAAGCTTTACACGAGCCAGTGAAGGGCATTTGCGGTCGAAGAATAAGGGAAGGGGGAATGGAGGCAAACCATTTCTATGTGGTGTGACGTCTCACGTCGCTTTCAATGGGACTTTGTGCGCGTCGTCGCCATAGTTAGAGTTGGAAAATGTTAGGTTGCCCTCTTTTCCCAGCGTCTGCCTCCGACGACAAGGGGAGAGGCTGGGTTGAAAGGTGTTTTTTTTTTCTTCCATCTCACACTCTGATCGGACAAAAGGGAAGTTTGGCTGCCAATATAATTAGCTTGTAAATTCACATGGTCCGTATTTCGTTTACCAGAAGGGTAACTTGGTAACAAGCTTGCGTTTTATACACGCCCCACCCCCTTCTTCCCCCTTGTCCTCAGAGTTTTGTTCGGATGTTTTAACTGGTTTGAGCTATTTCTACGTTGTGTCATGAGTGTATAGTATGAGTAATTTGGAACTAATGTATTTATTACATATTGATAACATCCGGTATTGATAACATTATTGATACTTTGCTTCTTTTCAGGGTTTGCCAGACTGACAAACGTGCGAGCGAGCACGTGATTAGCGGACAGTTATCGATAGTTGTTGACAAGGAGGCAAAGGCTAATCTTGGCTCAATTGAATGAGGGTGGTTTTTGACAAGTGATTTATTGTTGTGGTTTTCCCATCCTCTATCCATGCGAATGGTTATTCTTATTTGTAAAGGCCAACTTTGATTATAATATTGAAGTATTTTAACATAAGTTTTATTTTATACATATATATGTATGTAGGTATGGTTTATGATCTTACCAATTTATTTAGGCCGTTAGTTGCAAGTGTGCTAAACCTATCAATAATAGTAAAAAAGTCAACTACCATGTCAAATTGAAAAGTTCTCCTACCGCTCAATGAACCAACACACAATAATATTGCCCAGCGCCTGTAAACTAGACTGTACCGGCTCGAGCGCGCTCCAATCTGGCCACCTTTCATTACAACTAATGTGGTCTATTTGATTTTTTAGTCACTTGCCCAGTCTGGCCGTACCCTTGTACGTAAAAAAAATTCAAGTAGTGTAGATATTATCCATACTAATCACAGGATAGTAAAGGCATTCAGTGCGTTGCAAAAATAAACTTAGTTCCTGTCAAGTCTGTTAAAGCTGTGAGCTTATCATAAGTAAGATAGCATGGAATAGCTAAGAACTACAACAAATATATGTTTATTTATTTAGTTTGGTTTTGAAATTAAATGAGACATTTTGCGCGCTCTAAATGTTTGAAGAAACTGTAAATTGATAATATTGGCGTTTTGGTTTTATAAACAGATATTCTAACTCCAAACTTTAAACAAGCCATTGAAAAGCTTCGAAATTTCAGACGACTTGAACCCAGCCAAGTTTTGAATTCAATTCTAATTTTCTAATTTAGATACTAGAAATATTCAAATTGGATTAGAAATTTCAAATCCAATTAGATCCCAGAATTAGATTCAATAAAATGCAATTCAAAATTTGAATATGGAGCTAAAACTTTTGAATTAATAAACTTTTTTTAGAAACACAACTTTTATTTTTATCAAAATGTAACTAAACATTTCGTCACAGCGTTTCAGATAAGGCAATATTTAAATTTTTATCTCAACGGATCCTCTCACATTATCTCACTTGACCATAGAAACTTGTGAATTGTGTAGTATTAATAATTTATTGATTCTTAGACACGGTTTTATTACTGTAATATTTTTACTAAACTCGATTGAAAATATCTATGATTTTCTTAATGTTAGACTTGGATTCGATTTCTTTTTATTATCAAATCTTCAATTCGGCTTTTATTTGACAGATACAGAGATTTTAAAGAGATGTTCTTTACTCGATGTTTCTGTAACAGTTGGTATTATTTAATTTACGCTATTTAATGTAGTGTTTCTGCAACAATGTATATTATTTAGTTTCACAAATCTTACTAGTTTTAGTAAATGTCCCTATTTTAAGATAAAAAAATAGATGCAGTCTGTGCGATTCGCTGTAAAAAAAATTTTTATATAAATATCAAACCCTGAAACAGTTTCGCTAATCGACCAAACCCCTCCAGATTGTGATTTGTGTCGAGGGAGGGAGAGAGTAGGAAAGGAGCTAGAGGGAGAGGAAAGAACAGACAGACAGACTCACTTTAGTGGCAGTACAGGGTTCACCAAGTGATAGGGGGAGAGGGGCCGTAATAAGAAGAAACATGGGATAAAGAATGGAATGGAAAATCGGGGGGCAAGAGAAATTCCGAGTGTGTCAGAAAGAGAAATAGCCTCTGGGTACAAGAGGTTGGGAGAGACTGAGTAGAGAATGGAAAGGGGTAACTAAAGAGATGTGTCCTCAACTCTCCGGGCCTTACAAAAAAAAAAGCGTAATCACTTTCACCGAGAGGAGACGCGAACTCAAATCTTGAGGGTATTTCTCTCTTTCTTTACTTCTCTTCTCTTTTATGTGTTGTGTGTACTACTCCTGGAGGCCCTAAGAGGCGTTTAGAACTTTGGAGACTGCTACAGACCTTCTCTTTTCCCGGGAACAAAAGAGATGGGAAAACTCAAGAGTTAATAATTTAAACTATGCTTGTACTTCTTTTCTCTTGTGTCAGTCTTTACACTCCAGAGGTTACATATTAAACAAAGAAGAAGGGAAAAGTGTTTCCCTCGGTAAGTTTATTGATAGCGACATGTCAGAATGTGTCAAACAGATCCTAGACACATGTCGTAATTAGTCTTGTATTGGATCAGTACTCAAATTAACTTTATTTTGGTGACCTGGTGGTCTAGGGGTAAGGTGTCAGACTTCTGTGCTGGCGGCCGGGGTTCAATCCTCGGTCCCGGCACAGATTTATCTGATTACCAAACCCTTCCTTCACCTCTGACAAGACATCTTGTGAATGTGGGGAATACCAGGCGTCCACCGTGGTTCGGATTCCACGTTAAACTGTAGGTCCTTCATTTCATCTCACAATCACCCTACCATTACACATTAGCGTAAGTGCGTATAACCCGAACGGGTAGTAAGACGCGGTGCTAATAATAATAATAACTTTATTTTAATATTTTCTGTTGGTTATTGAAAATTGGCCATGTTTGAAACCTTATTTTTGAAGTATTATTTTTCGATTCCCTTATGTCGTTAAGTTTCTTGAAAGTTTCTTTGGGTGGAAAAGCGGGACCCTAACTTTCATGCTAAAACTTAGTTTGTTCGTTGTACCTCAGATCTTTGGGGAAAAGCTTATTGAAGTACATGCCTAAGAAGTTGAGATGTCTAACTTTACATTCTCCGTAATACCGCTGGAGAAGTGTGTGACAAGTAATCGATAATTATAGTAGGGTTATATTTCTCTTTTATTGCATGAAACTCTCAGTACTGTAATGGCGCTCATCACGTGTCGAATCGTTAAAGTTTTCTCTTTTTACATTGGTTTTTATTAAATCAGAAGTTTTGTCATGAACATTACTAGAATATTTCATAACTATAGAAATGTAATACTGTTCCTCAAAACTACTTCAAATATAATAATCATCAATGATATCATGACCAAAATATTAATAAAAATTATTGATTTATTATTATGTAAGGTGCTAAAAGAAATCGACAGATCTATCTTGTACTAAGTTTGAAATAATAAACACTAATATCCCTTGAGAATACCTTTCTTATCAATATAAATATAGCAGTCGTTTTTTAATACAAAATACATACATGTAAACATTAAATTATTAAAGGGGAATGCTTTTATTATTTGGAAGAACCCCAAATAATAGTTTTTTCTTTAGTACGTCAAAGAGGGAAAGTCGAGATTGCTTTTTTGTCGATTTTTTAAAAATCAGTGCATGCATTTTTTCTTAGATTTCTGGGTATATAGTGAAATCGTGCTAAAGAGGTTGTTCATAAAATACAAATTCATGTTTGCAGTAAACATTAAAATACGTAGCAATATTATTATAATTTCATCTGCAATGTTACTGTTTAGCAAAAATGACAGCTGATGACTTGTATGAATGAATGAGAGTGGATCTAGTAGGTACCTTATGAAAGTGTCAGGTACTATTTTGTTCTTAACATACCTGAAAATGACAGCATCCCTAACTAATCATTTCAAGTATCCATCTGAGATTCGAACCTTAGAAACTTGGAAGGGCTATGACTCTGGACACGGGACGGACATGCGTAGCTCTGTGGCAAAACACAGAAATGCCAAGCAGAGTTTGATTGCAGCGTTTATGTGTCATTTAAAATAAAGTGGGCTACATTGTGATCCAAAATGCTTGGTGGTAATAATAATAATTGATAAGATCAAAAAGAGAATTAATAGCTTTATGTAATTTATAAAATGGGATGGATTTCTATCAACATATTTCATTAAGACAATATATGACAAGTTTTTTACTGATACATCCATTGTAAAGTATAGTAATGACTTAATTTAATATCTTAGGGATTATAAAGTTATATAAAGGGAAGCTTACCATAATTCATCTGGAGAGAGGATGAGAAGACACTTTGTGAGAAAACCCTCATCCCCAGGAGGGTGAGAGTCCTGACTTACGATCCAAGCAGTCTGATGCTGAGCTAACGCTTTCCGTTTCCTTTGCATTTTGGCATCCATATATTGTATTTGCCTATAAAAGCAATCTTTTATGCAGCCCAGCTACAACAGTGTCTATGGATGTAAGGCTCTCCACGCAAATAACTTATTTCCCTAATCTAGAAACAAAATTTACAGTTTTCTTTAACAAACAGGAGAATTTGGATCGTAAAATCTTTGAGATGACTTTTTAGTAGCGCAAGGAAATCGGTTATTGATAAAAAATATCCTGATGGAATCTGTTTTTTGTTTGTTTAGAAACAGTATATTTTGTATCTAAATATAAATGTGCAAATACCAATACTAGAATATTTTTACTCTCATCTTTTTGACTGTTATTTGGAGGTATTAGTTACAAAGCTACAAAGCTATTCTTTATAACACTGCTTTCTTCTAATCAGCTTGGATCTACTAAACGTTTAACTAGCTTCCTATAGTAAAACATTGAAACCTAAAATTACCTTCGTACAATAAACATTGAGATCCAAAAGTCACTCTAGATGTGCAATATTCACTTTATTGGCAAAATTAATTTACAACCACTATGTCATCAATAGGTAGGGTTACCATACGTCCGGATTTCGTCCGGACAGTCCGGATTTGGAACACGTGTCTGGTTTGGCGTCTGGATCTGAGAAATGTCCGGATTCTACTAATATGAACCGAAAACGTGGCCAAATTGGGGAATTTTACTCCACGCGCACCTTAGGTTGAGTATTTGAATCATTTTCTAGAAACAATGTGTCCTTTGTGAAGATTTTCAAAATAGTAGAATTCGCCATGTGTCTGCCTGGTACTTCGGCTCCAGCTGAGCGTATTTTTTCAATGATGGGGTCTGTTTGGGAGGCTGAAAGAGGAATATTATCTCTGTCAGTCGTAAGAGATCTTCTTTATATTAAAGCAAATTCTGTTATGACATGCTCAGAATTCCACGACCACATCAAAAACGACAAGTCTTTTCTGAGGAAGGTACGTTCATCTGAAAAGTATGAATCAAGGAAAATTGAAGAACCTGTCCCTGGACCCAGCACATTGTAATCAAAAGTTGGAGCATGAATAAAGTACTTGAAAAGTTCAGAATATAATATGAACGCTTATGTTATCTACTGTATGTAAATATTTAATGGAATTTAAGTGATAGTGTATTAAAAAGGCTTAATTATAATAAATTTGTAATTTATTAATCCCATAATACTTATTTTATAATTTAAAAGGCTTATAAATCAAGCTAAGTTTGATAACATTTTTCGCGTATAAGGATAGCTAAAAACGCAGATTTCAGTGCCTAATTTTTAAAAAAAATCGGAGGCCCGGATACCCTCCCCCCCGGGGGGTATTCCATACCTCCCAGACACCCCGGAAAGACCTCTGTCCGGATCTGGCCTCAATAAATTATGGTAACCCTATCAATAGGCATAATAGCTGTCCAGAACTTCCTTGGAACAGAACAACTCTTTTCACTTTATTGGCAAACAATTCAAATAGTGAGTGTATCAGCCGTATTAAACTGCATCAAACGTATATTCACCATTTATAGTTAAGCAATAATTTTGTATAATTCAAAACTTTAGACTTAATTGATATCTATGAAGCTCAAAGCAACTCAAACATTCTAGAAATATATTTGAGTTAAAATCAGCTAGAATTATTATATAAAACATTTGTTAATAACTTTTGCGAGGTTAGTTTTAGTTCAATCTGTATTATTAATTTAAAAACTTTCCCACAAACCATTTAAGTTTATTTTAAAATAACTTTAAAATACTTTTTGTAAGTTTGTTTTTACCAAACCTGAAATATCGGCTGAAATTGGATATTCACGTAATAGTATCAAACGTTACTTCATGTTATTTCTGTGGTTTGCCAAGGAAGCGACAAAAGAGAATTCGTAAAACGATAGATCGTTAATAGTCGGTTTCTTTGTTCACTCAACTACGGAGCAATATTCTCGTTTGAGGTTTTCAATTCTTCTTTCTTCTTTTGAACACACACCAACTTCTCTTAGCGATTCACTTCTTGGATTGCGGTCCATGATTGGAGACAACCAAAGACGTGCTTTGTCAACACAATTCTTATATTGAATATGTACATTCTTAGATTTGTAATAAAAATATAGTTATTTAGCAATATAGAGATAATATATTTAACAATATAAATATAATGTATTTATCAATACAAATATAATGTGTCGAACAACACCAATATAATCTGTTCAACATTACAAATATTAATTATAACGTATTTGACAATAGTAATATAGTGTATTCAATTATACAATATAACGTGTTTAACAATACATATAAATGTGTTTAACAATATAAAAATAGTGTATTCAATCATAAAATATAATGTGTTTAACAATACATATGTAATGTGTTTAACAATATAAATATAGCACTGGTCATCTTAATTTTTGACATATTGAACAATGAGTGTGTTTCTATATAACTTTTAACGCCGAGTTAAAATATCAACCAGAATTTTTTTTATCCCCCTATCTGGGTTTTATTAAAATATATCTTGAAAGATTTGACCTATTTTATCATAATTTGCTATGTAAACTTTTCCTATACATTTATATATATGAGAATCAAATACACAAATACATTATTTATGCTTTTTAGTGAGGATTACTCCATCTAAATATCATATTTTGAAATTGAAAAATGACACCTGAATATGGGAATTGATCCCGGGACATTTGGATTAAAACGCCAATACTCTAACCACTAGGATATCCAGGAATCGTCCCGTGCCCAATGTAATTCTTCATTCATATTTATGTTGTAACAAACATGGCTTTCAGACCTAATCAAATCTGTTACAGAAGATGGATTGATTCATCGAAAGGACGCCAATAGCCACTTTAGTTGCTCGCTTGACATGAGAAGCTACATAATCTTTAGTTCTTACATTTTGTCTTTATTTCATACTTAAATGAGATTATTATATTAATGGTAACTGTGATTTAAATGTTCTGTTTCTTACTAACGTAGCTCTCTGGTCCAAGTGTGGTATCGAGGAGCTTTGGAAAAGATCACGATGGTCTTGTGATTAATTTCCAATGCATTCATAGAACAGTCATTAAAGTTAACAAACCTCGGCTGCATAAAATGCATTGAGTTTGGTCAGTTTTGGGTTTAATCATTTCTGTTTATTTGCGATCTCTCTCGTTCTATAAACGTATATTATTGTATTATGTTTTGTTATATTTAAGATGTTCAAATAACCTTTCAGCCATTATAGATATAAATCTATAGGGAGGTTGATTAATATTGTCATAAAAGATTTATTACATTTAAGATGTTTAAAGAACCCTCTGCTATTTATAATGAATTAAAAGTGAGTGTATAAATTATGTCTATGTCCATCTGGGTTGGAGAAAGACAGTCCTAGAAGGCTGTTCGAGGATTGCAAAAACAAAATACATTTAAGAATGTCGTATTAATTGTTCGAGTACGTGTAAATTGCATTTTAATTTAGTAATTTATTTAGTGCGGTGATGTCAGTATAGACTTTTGATGGATAATATGTCTAACCAATTATTAATGGTATTACAATAGTGAACAAGTCAACTGAAAATGATAGAAACGACCTTGTTCTGGATATAAATTTGTCTAAAAAACAGGCCAAACTTTTGGGGTCTAGACTGAAGGGCTGTAATTTACTTCAGCAAGACACTAAAGTGTGATTTTTCAGTAACCACCAGGATGAGCTTTAAGAATGTATTCTCAATAAAATTATTTATTTTGTTTTAACGATGTTTTCTCTGGGATTGATGCTGTTTGTCAGTATCATAAAACAGTAGAGTGTCAACTGTTTATTGACTAATCTCAAATTATTTTGAAAGGTGTCCTTGTGCCTAATGTAAACAAATTTCTTTCTGTGTAGTTAGCTTATGTCACTAATATGAAAGAACCTTACCAAAATATGAAGTGTCTTTTGGAAAAAATCCGTATGACAAGTACAATTGGAACATATGTGGTTATTTAAAAGTCATTACACTGTTATTTGGTTTGCAGCTCAGTTGTAATAAATTTTATTGTTTCTTTAGTGAGTGGGACATAATTAAAGTTATTACATAAAGAATAATTGGTCAAAGAGTTAGTCTCTTACTCCTGGACAGAAAAATGCTACACATCCCCCAATTTTCAACCTCGAAAATATTTTTTTTTACCTCCACTTCATGTATTATTAGGGATTTTAAAGAAATTTGTTAATTCATGCATAAAAATGATGCTGGATTTGCTTATTTGAAGGTAAATCTTCCTCGAATAAGTGATACTAAAATTAAAGAAGGAGTTTTTGTGAGCCCTCAAATAATATATTTAATTCAAGATGAAAAATTTGAAGATATTACGCCATTGTTGATAAAACCTGGTGAAGATCGTTCACAAGTGCTACAAAATAATTGGTTGGGGAGGAAACTTTAAAGAACAAAACTACCGTGACATTGTTGTTGAACTATTACATTTATTCAATGATATGGGCTGTAATATGTCATTTAAAATTAATTTCTTGAACTCTCATTTGGATTTCTTCTCCGAGAATCTCGATGACGTCAGCGATGAGCATGGAAAGCGATTCCACTCCAAGACATTTCGATTATGGAACTAAGTATTCGGTCAATGATAAAAAAAAATTGCAGCGAGGTTATAATGTTAAGAAAATATCTCACATTATCAGTGCGTTAAAAACACATCTTGATAATTTATTCTAAATTATTTATGAAACGAGATTACGTTGCAATTTAGTGAAATTAACCAGCGAGTTTAATCAAGGAAACATGTGAGAAATTGCATGAGTCAATATGTCTATCAAGTATGGAATCAAGCGTTGAAATTCACCTGAAAAAGTCAGGGAACTTCGTGTGACAGACATAAGTCAGGGAGGAATTAAAAAATGACTACAATTTTCAAATATTTTGAGATGATTTGTAAAATATCACAAAGTATTTTATTATAATTCTATCGTCTGACCGTGGCTTCGCTCGCAATAAACAATAGGCCTACATCAACACATTCGACAGCTTCAAATGCTAGAAAAGAATACGTCTAGCTCATCGATATATATCTGGTTTATATTTTTAATACAAATTTCGGTTAAACTTAAGTTTCCAAGATCAAAGATCTCTTAATATCACTACACTTTCCTAATCGCATCAAATTATAAAATCAAATGGTTTTATCAGACCTACACTGTTTTTAAAAATGTAAAAAGATATTTACAACTGACTCAACTTTTTCAATTTTTACTTTCTCACTAATTTACAGGTAGAGAAAGTATTGTGATTCTCAAAAATATTGAACTCATTTTGAAGAATCTCGACGTTACATGACCCCTCGAATCCGAAAAAGTTGTTTTTGAATTTACTTCTGTCTGTCTGTTTGTTTGTACCTCGGAGTATAGCCTAAACATTTTACAGATTGTGCTAACATTTGGTATCTAGGGTTTTCATAGGGTTGAACCAAGGGATTTTTAGAATTGGATATCAATTCCTAAAATTAAGGGTAGTTTACTGAAGGGCAAAAAGAGAAAAAGTTGAGTTTCTAAAAATCGGCCATAACGATTTTGATTATATTTCATTTCTAAGCTTTGATAAATACTACAAACCAAATGGCTACTCTAAACTTTTCGTCAAAATGATTTTAAGGGTTCCGGTCTGATGCGTAAATTCCAATTTTTGAAGTTATACTTCTTTAGGCGCGTTATGAAAAAATGATGAGAGTGAAATTTTAAGATGCGCGCGCATCACTGTAACACAAAAGTAACAGGTTGAAATTAAATCGCTTATTAAGTCTCGAAAAAAAAAAGCTACCAACAAAATAGAAATAGAACCTCTGTTAGTCGCGCATGTTGGTACGCTCGTCGCCTCTGATCACTGTTTTCATATATATAATATTTATCCACATGTTTTTAGTTTCTACATTCACAACACGTGTTTTAGTTTCATACAAGTGCAAATTATATATGTGCTAATAAATTATATTCAGTAGTGATTTAAATTGAATATTTTGATTAATATTATTTACTATTCGTAAATATTAGTGAAAAAAATTGTGCTTATAGACTTTTTCAAGTGCTCCAATATAATTGAGGTTAACTTTCCGTATGTATTATTTATTGATATAAATTAAAATATTATTATTTAACAATTAATACTAAATATTATTAAATTATTATTGTTAAATATTTATTATTGGTTATTTAATATTTACAAAGTAAAGAAATAAAATTAATAAAACATTTAATACAAAATTTGTGATAAAAATTTAAATCGAACATCAAATTAAAATATTTATTTTTAATATTTATTATTAAATTGAATAAATAATAAATATTTATAAAAATAAATGAACAAATTTAATGAAAACTTTTTGATAAAAATGAAAAGTGAATATTAAATTAAGAAAATAATAAATATTTAAAAAATGAATAAACTTAAATTCAATTTTTGAATTTATTATTAAATTTATTCATTTACTTTTAAAATATTAAATAATCAATAATAAATATTTAAAATTAAGAATCTTGTAATATTTAGTACAAATTATGTCATATATATTTATTATTTTCTAAATTTTATTTTTAATAATTATATATACATATTATAAAATTATTAATTTTCAATTTTAAATATTTATTATTCATTTCTAATATCTAATTCTCTACAATAAATCTTATTCATCAATCTAAGATTCTTTTAGTTTATTTAATGATGCCAAAGAAGTATAACTTCTCACGCGCGTACATAAGTACACACACCCATTTTTTAATTTTATCTACGTAAGTCTTTGAGATATGTAATTTCTTATCATTGCACACAAGTGGATATATTTATAATAAACATATTTTACTCTAAATATATTTTTATAAAACCAAAACTTTACAAGCTATACACAAATATATTTTTCTTTTAACTTTGCCAACACTTTAAGGTAAACTATTACGACCGTCAAAAAAATCTAGCCCGAGATGTTGATGGCTGTCGACGTTTCATGAAACCCCTTAACCCTAAAAAATAGCTTTTTGCAACGACGTATGTCTGTGTGTCTGTATAACCCTAAAATTAATAGCGGTTTACTAAAGGATGAACCGAGAAAAATCCCATTTTCTCAAAATCGGCTATAACGATTCTATCTCTCTCATTTTAGACTCAATAGTCAATAACAACCTATTTTATTGGTCAAAATTGATAATCGAGATATTTAATAGCAATGCGATACCCATAAGATGTGCATCCCTCAGTAAAATGACAAAAAATTTAACACGAAATGTTGGCCCTCGGGGACCCAAAATCGATATTTTTATTGGTCCAAATACACAAATGAAGACGTTAATTCTTTAAAAATAGAATTATGAAATTTAAAAGCATGAATAAAAAATGTTTTACGTACGTCCAGCGCAATTTATTCTCGGGTTTGCTAGTGTATATTATATTACGAGTTTTAAGTAAATATCTCCATTTCTAAACAATAGAGCGAGAAAGTTCGTGTGGAGTTTCGTACCATTTATTTTATAGAGCCAAATTTATTTATTACACGTAATATATATCCTTTCAATATGACTGTTTGGTTATTTTTGCTTTCTATCGACCCCTTGGAAAAAGAAGGTATTGTGAACCAAAAAAATTTAACTAGAAATTTTGATTTATGTCAACGTTTAATGACATCCTGAACCTTCAATGCCGTTTGTCTGCCTGTATCACGGTCTAGAGCTGGAACCATTTTATCTATCAAGTTAAAACTTAATATCTAGAGATTTAAAAAGGTTCCCCCAGGGAATTTTTGGAAATATATATTAATTTTAAAAGTAAGGGTAGTTTACATAAGGGCCAAAAGAGAAACAACCGGCTATCTAAAAATCAGTTCAGTTCAGTTCAGTTCCTGGCACTGTTTGATATTACAAACAAAATCGCGTATCTCACCATGGAAAATTATATTTTTTAAATTGAGTTCTGGGAAATGGGGAGTTTATTGTGATGCTCTTTGGTGAACAGAAATGTTCCTTTTTATTCTCAATATGTTTCTTTAACAGTGTATATTATATAATTTATGATTTTTGCTAGAATGTGATGCTCTTTTTTTTTCCATTATGTTTCTTCAACAATGTATATTATTTGTTCACATATCTTACAAATTTTAAGTAAATGTCTCTATTTATGGTTAAAGGAGTGACAAAGTATTTCCGGCGCATCTAAACAATTATTTATTTGATGAAATATTAAAACCTTAACCACCTATATATATATATATATGAGTTATTCAGTTTATTATCCTGATGAAATTCCGTCAATATTCCAAGATTTATATTTTCCATTCCAGTCTTGGTTGGTACTACTACAGAGTAGAGTATTAGAGAGCGAAAAGTGTGTTTTGATTGTTACAAAGAAGTTAAATAGATCTCATTTGTTATATCCGTATTGAGTGAAAAGTCTAGAACTAGGTTCTTTATCCATGACATACTTTTCTATAGTATGTAGTGTACATTTTCTATGGAGCTATCTTGTTTGGGTCATAAATCATTTAGGAAAATAAATCAATACAGTTATCCAGGATTCAAAGCCTGACCACCCAGTCACTGGCAATCAAGTCTATTGCGAGAGTGATGCCATATTTATATCAGGATGATCCAAAGTTTTTCATCCTAAGGGCCAAACCTGATTGTCAATTTGTACCGTGGGCCGAGTATTTTAGCTATCCCATCAACTAAATATTGGTCTACAATCAACACTTAATAAACAATTACTTTCAAACCTTATAATTATATAAATCATATTTTTTGTTTGTATAACCTTTCAAATTTTAGTACCAAAAAAAAGTTTATTTATCTCCCAAAAGTGTATCATGAAATATAAATTTACGCACACTTTCATAAAACTACTTAAATTATAATTAATATATAGTCATACATATTTATTCTACTAACCAAAGAAATGTTTAATAAAATGCAACCATGATCCCTTTAAATACATATATTTATTTGAATCTTTAGGTATTTCACATCTACTACCGAGTATTTCCTCCTAATTTTCCTCCAGGATACTGTGATGACCACATTTTCAGTGAGCACGGGCTTAATCCGGCTTACGGGCCACAAGTTGGATCACACTGCCTTAGATCATTCAACCATCTCTGATTATTATGTGTGCAATGTAATTTATTATGCTTTTAATTGATTTTGATTAATATATTGACACGTTTGGGCAACAAACGTTTTTCCACTTTCTTTTAATAATCTAAAATGAATGACCAAATTAAGTATTTTAAATAATATAGTTTATATTTTATTTAAAAAAATACAAGTTCATTCTTATATACCTTATTTATGAAACTTTAATTTTGAAAACCAAGTGCCAAAATAATTATTTTACAAAAAAAATACTAAAAGAAACTGTTCCAAAATGTGTTTTCATTAACACATAAATTTATCAAATGGAATGTCCCCTTCCATACTAGAAGCTTTCCAACTATAACAACTGGTATGATTCAATTATATAGCCTAGAGGCCCTTTTTAACGTTATTTATTTTGCCATAAAGATAAACAAAAGTTTTGTTTATTTATTCTTTTTTAGTACTTAAAATATAATTAAAAGTGGCTGGTTGAAAAGTTTAAGTTAAATATTTGCATGCAATTAATGTTTGAGTTGAGAAACTTCTTCAGACAGTTATATGGCTTATTGGCTACAAGTTTTACTATCTAACAAAGGATATTTTCTAATTTCCTCTTCCTTTGAAGATTTGATCTATTTTGCAGTTACTTTAGATAGGTTGGTGAATAACAATTGCTTTGTCATTACTTCGAATAACTTATAATAATAGGCCTATTCTAAGACATCATTTTCGCAATAGAATGGAGCCGATTATGGAGAGTTGGGGGTTATATCCCGGTCGGATGTACTGAGGGTGTTTTTCCCAAAATAAATTTTCACTCTTTCTCCATGTAAATGCAGGTAACCATCCTCCAAATTCAAGCTTATTCCTTCCTAACACACTATAGTTAATAGTACTTATGCGTACAGCTCTAGCTGAGAGTGAAACTAGGTAAGAAAACACCTTTATAGAACCGGAATGGCTACCTTTATAGCCCAGTCCGTCTTCTCATAGAGATAACCTATAACTTAGATAGATAGTTCAGCTCAAACCGAGCATTGAATCGTGCGATGGTTTTCTGAAGGCCGTGTTTTATTCTTGTCTCAGGACACGGGCGAATAACAAGCGATTCGATTGTACTTAGTATCCCTTAGAATTGCCTGCCTCGCAACTGTAGGCACGCGGACAAAATGTAGATTTCATCTAGTTTAGTCCAGTTTAACGGTGTTGTACTTATTAGACCATAAAAAAACATGCATGATATCTAACAGGTGAACAAGCTTGCCTTTTAGATCGTACTTACAACCCGAACTAGTGTTGTAATGGTCAGTGCTCCTGGCTACGAGCTTAGGGGTCCCGAGTTCGGTTCGTGGCTGATATCTTGGGTATTTTTCCTGATAGGAGGACCACCCCAACGTTCGCCAGAGTTTTATTAGTTAGGCTTAAGTTAGGTTTAAGTGTTTACACTGGTATCACGCCCTCATACTCACTATCACCATCACCTCAGATCATCGGGACAAGGAAACAACCTCCACGGAAAGGATGTATGATTAGCACATTCAGTGGTCCACTGGGCAACGGTACATTAGTACTGGCCAGTCTTTCCACAAACTGGGCTATGAATAATGTGACCTAGACACGTGATATTATATGTATATGTATATAACGTCTCTAGGCTATATCGTTCATTATACTACTATAAATCCACATGGCTGACTTCCTCACTGACATTACATTAATGTTTACCTACTTACAGATGAGCTAGAAACTTGAAATTTGGCAAACTTATAGCTTCTAGCCTGTAACTGACGGTAAAATTCCAAAAAGGTTTAACCACAGAGAAAAATTCAAAATGGCGCAGCAACTTTAAAGTCAGTGCGGACCTTTCTTTGGAGGTCTCTTATGGCTAAACGGTAAGACCTATCAAAAAACGGCTCTTGAATTACATTAGTTTACATCCACTTGCAAAGAAAACTCACTGGGGGTTCGGGGGTGGAGCCCCCAACGAACATAGCGAGTGTGTCAGCCACTTATAGGAAAGTTTAAATAAACCCCTCTTTTAGCGTAACGTTATTTCTATTGTTGTTCAACTATAGTTACAGTCTTCACTACAACAGAGATCACAATACTAAAGCAAAACATATATTTTTTGAACAATGTTTCTATAAGAATCAAATAAACAAAGTATTATATATGTTTTTAGTAAGGATTTACTCCATCTAGATATCATCTTCTGAAATTAAAAAATGACACATGGACACGGATTTGATTCCCGTGTCCAGGCATCATTTTTCAATTTTAAGAACTGTTTCTGTGGTCAAATTTATATTGTTTATGTACTTTATAGACGGAGAGAAATCATAGTAAAATTATGTGTATAGCCTGAACAGGTGAACAAAAATTTTTTTTTAATAAAACACCAAAAGTGTGAACCACTTACTTAAAGTTAAAAAGTAAGTACAACTATGGATAAAATAATATATGTTGGCCTCAAATATAAGCAAATATTAATGCAGCGTCATATTAACCATCTGGGCAATCAGTATTTAACTATAATAATGGAGTCGGGATGAGAAAGTCAGAATAAATTCACGCGAATTTGGGAGTAGGAAGAATGGGAAACTTCAGTATACCAAGCTGGGATTCCAACCCTAACCTTTTTGTTACCAGAAAGCAACAACCGTTGAGGGTAATGTTACAGTTCACGCGTTTACCGATGCAGATTTCATGATATTAAAGACTTGGTATATTTTCACTTTCTCTCGACCCTCAGTGAGGTAATGATCGTAAAAAAAAAAATCTAGTTTGATATTTTAATAAATGTCCACGTTTTATGACCCCCCTCCCCCCTCCCTCCCAAAATTGAAAAAGTGTGTTTTCTTGATTCCATCTGTCTGTCTCTGTTTGTACAAGTACCTCAGCCTAAGGCCGAACCCATATTAGAGATTGGGCTGAAATCTAGAATCTGGGGTTTCCTAGAGGAGTTTTTGGAATTAGATATCCAACCCTAAAATTAATGGTAATTTTCTGAAGGGCAAAAAGAGATAAAATCAATTTTCTCAAAATTATCTTTAATAATTTTTTTGTATTTAGGCATTGTTTAACATTACAAACAAAATAGCTATCCTCATTTCCCCATGAGAATGATTTTGAGGGTATTTTACATTAGCAGAAGTTTCCAAGTTTGATCATATCTTTGCTACTATTTCAGATACTAAATATATTCTATCTGTGTAGAGTTGTAGTACTATTTAAAATAAAAGTATTTTATTTGAAATATATTTTTATAAAACCAATAGTTTATGAGCTACAAGCAAATATAAATACACAATTTTGTATTCTGGTCTTTTAAATGTGAAAATGATTGTTATGCCCTTTGCTGTATAGAGATTTTAATCTTTTCTCAATGTCGCTGTAACATTTTATATTATTTTGTTTGTGTTATTTTGCGTAGTGTTTCTGAAACAATTTACATTATTTTGTTTCACAATCTTAATATTTTTGAGTAAATGTCTCTAATTTAAGATAAAAAAAAAGAGAGCAGGTGGTTCGGCGCATCGTACCATTAATTCTGTTTGCGCCAAGTTTGAAAGGTCCTAAGACTTTGTTCTCCATTTGACCGTTAGTTTACTTTTAATTAAGCTCTTCATTTTTTAATTTGTCGAATGACGGTAGTGGCCCAAGGTAAGGGGAGACTTTTAAGAGATGAAATGGGAGAGTGGCGGCCATTGCAGTAAAGAATATTACGAGGACCCTCGGGAGGGGAGGTAAATGAGGTGTAAAACCAAGAAGTTCCCTGAGAGTCAACACTTAGCATCACTTTATTAAAGAAGTTCATCGCCATCATTAGAATTCATACAAAAATTACGATTATGTCACCGCAAATAAATACCCCAAGACACGCACTTGACACTCAAACCAAATTATGAAAATAGTGTTCACACATTACAACACGTAATCATGACAATTTATTTGGATTCTCACAACCAAAATATTAATAAACACTACAATTTTTACTTTAAAATAACACGTTAAATACTTTAAATAAAAATAAAAATGTTGTAAGTCAAAATTCAAAAGCTATATAGAGTTGTGATTTTGACTCACCCACAAGAGGGTTCGAAATGGTGGCATCAGATGCACACACAATCTCATCGGCTGGTCCCTTGAATTTGTTCTGTCCCTTCTACAACAAAATAATAATCCCTGAATCCTGAACTGGAAATATGAGTCGAGACTTTCTCGCTAAAACACTTGATAGACACTTTATTTTGTCACCGCATCTCACTGTTCAGTTTATACATATTATATTAATTAATTATGATATTATGTTCAAGATGAGAAAGGTTATAATTAGATGAAGTGTACCTTCTTTAGTGGGGGAAGGGGGGAGACTGTCCTCCATCTCTTCATCAGTACCGTAATCTAATCTGACACGAGAGTGACGCCTTAGAGCTCACTTAGACCATGTGACCACCAATTTGGGTAGCACTAATATTAATGTGATGTTTATTCTTTGTGAGTTTAATACTCTGATTAATAAGGACTTGTTTTATAGGGTGATGAGTGATGTGATCGAGAAGAAATTCATCTCGTAGGAAAAAAATGGATACAGATAACATAGTCACTTTCAATGCACTTGGACAATATGAGAGGCCCCCCCCCCCCCCCCCCCGCCTTCCCCTTCTCTACAAAGGCAGTCAAGTGCAATTTGAGTTCAACACCTTGATCTGCTGAGTCAACGCTTCAATTATAAATTTGGTTTCTGGAGATCATGCATACAATGTTTATACCCTAAGACTTAATTCAAACTACAATGTGTAATATTAGATGTTCCCTGTACAAAATAAAAATTATAATATCATAGGCTATATTATGTTGGATGGTAATGGGTGATATTGGATGAACGATGTATTTTGTTTTCTTAGTGCAAGAAACTTATCCCTAATGTTCACCACATCATACATTACACTTAACTTGATCTTCTAACAAAAATACATAGCTGTTCATGTCACAACCATATTGTTTATAATTTGATATGGGTGTTAGCTTACAAAACAAGCGTCTAGTAAGATGTGGTGCTATATATATATGGGAGGATTCTAACCTCACCTCCTTTATAATCCCATTTTTATAATTTACTCATATTTAAGGGTAAGGGAATGTTTTCTGCAACTTCTTTGCTCTATTTTCTATTTCTAAGCACATAGAATCCGCAGTCTGCCCTAATCCATTTAATGTGGAGCTCCAGTCTATTAGAGCAAGATATTTATATTTGTAGAAGAACTAACAACATTCTAAACTATAAGAGCAAATGGACAAATTTCTGTAGTGGGATAACCAACATGTTAAACTATGAGAACAATGTATGGGACGAAGATTTATGTTAAAATTGCAAAGTATATCTGGGGAAATTATGCGGTGCTGGAATAAGTATCTGTAAGGATGTTTCTGAAGTAAAAATGACTTAAACTCTACCAAATAACACTATTCAATCCCTTGAATACTAATTCCACTCATCCTCTTCTCTTTTTAAAAAAAAAAAAGAACAAAGGGGACTCAGGAAATGTTCTAGTTTATATTGGAATAAGATTTCCCCCCGTCTTGTGAGCATACAACTAGTACGGATTGATGCTCTTGCGTGTAGAATGATTAGAACCTAATATATAGTACAATTTTTCTGTTTTTAGCGTATAGCTCGGACGGGTAGTAAGAAGCAATGCTAAAATATATCTTATTATAAATATGTATTGACATAGTTACTTTAAACTTAGGATTATTAAGCAATTTTGAATGGTGTCGGTAAAGTGGCGCCCGGGAAAACTGCACCTTCTCAGAATGAATCATCACACTAATAGGTGGGAAAAGTGCGCCCACATGACCTTGTCTGTCTCACCTAAGGTCGTGTGGATGCACTTTTCTCACTTTCCTTACGACCTCACCATTTTCACTGGCGTAGATCGCTTCATCACATCCTTTTGTTTAGGAGGACGGGTATTTCAAATCGACTCATCGCACATTATGAGGTCTTGAGGAGGTCAAAGTACATCGATGCATCATACCTGTCTCTTTGTCTGTTGTTTAGGTTAGGTTAAGTTAGGTTTTTCAATTAAATAAATATTAGTATGTATCTGTAAGCATTTGATGTGAGCGTATAAATTGAAGTTACCAAACTAATTATTGACGACCTTTTACTCCATTTTTTGAATGTAGGCTAAGCTCTGCAAACAGTTAGGTCCCTGGGCGTACTTGTTTTGTAAGTGTGTAAAAGAGTGCGTGGGGCGCACTTTTCCCACCTAATGGTGTGATGATTGAAAGAAGGGCGCAATTGTTCCACCTAATGGTGAGATGATTGAAAAAGGGCGCAATTTTCCCACCTAATGGTGTGATGATTGAAAGGAGGGTGCACTTTTCCCACATAATGGTGTGATGATTGAAAGAAGGGCGCAATTTTCCCACCTAATGGTGTGATGATTGAAAGAAGGGTGCACTTTTCCCACCTAATGGTGTGATTATTGAAAGGAGGGTGCACTTTTCCCACCTAATTGTGTGATGATTGAAAGGAGGGCGCAATTTTCCCACCTTGGTGTGATGATTGAAAGAAGGGTGCACTTTTCCCACCTAATGGTGTGATGATTGAAAGGAGGGCGCAATTTTCCCACCTAATGGTGTGATGATTGAAAGGATGGCGCAATTTTCCCACCTAATGGTGTGATGATTGAAAGGAGGGCGCAATTTTCCCACCTAATGGTGTGATGATTGATAGGATGGCGCAATTTTCCCACCTAATGGTGTGATGATTGATAGGAGGGCGCAATTTTCTCCCTTTTTTCTGGATAGGTGGAGTTTTTCCAGGCGCAATTTTCCCTAATCCATTTTGAATATAGGCTTGTATATAGTTGTGTATATCGATTGTAATAAGCATTAATTAAATAGTTCTGATTTCCTCCAAGGAAAGGCTTACGTTAAGGTGACCATTCGTTCCCAATTTTCGGGAACAATCCACAACATATGACATTTGTCCCCAAATGGTTATTTTCTCAGATTTATTAAATATATTGACATTATGAAACTGATATGGATTAAATGAAAATGGTTCAATTAATTCTGTTGCTATAAAGATTAAAATTGTAAAATAACATCACCAGGGCCAATGTTGAGTAGGTATTTCTACTTATTTATTTATTTTAGCTCTCGGCTCTAGTTGTATTAGCTATACTATTCACCAAGTGGTCAAACTCTACTAAATATTTTATTTATTGACACTATCCAATCAAACGAGGATAAAAAGCATGACGAAATGGTGTCATTTAAATGGCAACGATCTTCTCTGGCTCCCATCAGTCAGTCTAGATTGACTGTTTCCGAAATACCAAGAACAAGATGGTCAGCTTAGCTTACTTGCACTAAGCTACCTTCCTCGTTATGGATCAAGTCGTTAATAAGCTTGGATTGAATGTAGAATAAAATATTAAAGGATTATGATTTAATAAGATGAAATAAGTATAATTAATTTTTAGAAATAACTTCAAAGCATGCTCCAAGCTTAATACGGCTTGATATTAATTTATAAATGTTTTAACAAAAATAATGATACACATTATTGTAGGTATAAAATTTTTTTTAAAAAATATGTAATACTCCCTTCTACGAGTATATCCAATTCTACACTGTGTAGTATTTTAAATTAAATATTCCATATTTGAGAGTATTACCTGTGTTTTCATATTCTCTCAATAAACGAAGGGGTATTATCTAAAATGTCGGATAAAGAGGGCAACCAATATTTCAACTGAGCTACAATAATCTTCTATAATTAAATGAAGGCTCGTGGGCAAACACTTCTTTATCAAACATTTCTCTGTTCGTAATAACTTTTCAAAGCCTTTTCCAATACAACCCGTAGCCTATATCCGAAAAGAGAAGGGGACGCTATTATCTAAAACAGAGCTAGCGTGAATATAAATTGAACATATTTAATATCTGCAAATTAGATCAATTCGAAGACGTAGAGCTGTCATACGTATTTAATTATACTACCATAAAGCCACATTGTTGACTCACTCACTTCCAGATGAGCTAGTAACTTGAAATTCGGCAAACGTATAACTTCTAGCCTGTAACCGACGGGAAAATTCCAAAAAGTTAAAAAATTTAATTTTCAACACCTGAAAAAAAAATTCAAAATGGTGGAGCGGACCTTTCTTTGGAGGTCTTTTGTGGCTATATGGTAAAACCTATCCCAAAACGGCTCTGGAATTTCATTAGATTACATCCACTTGCAAATAGAACTCTCCAGGGGTTTGGGGGGGGTGGAGCCCCCAACGAGCAAAGCGAGTCTTTATCCACGCACATGAGATTCTTCAACTCATTATCACTAAGCACACAGAGAGATCTAGTTCCGAAAACACACACCGCTTCATTACTAACGGAGAATCACATCTACCACACTGATGTTCATACGGCCTAAGAAGTCAGTTTTGCGATAAACTCGGTTGTTGGTTACTGGTAAGTGAAGGTTCGAACCTCGACTGGGGGTAGAGGGAACGGTTTTACTTATGTGGTTTATCTCTAGTTATTTTTCCATCCCCTATTTGTTCAAATCGGGGTGGGGTTCCTATAAACTGCCTTAATTAAATTAACCCTAACAATCCCATGTTAGATTTTGTCTCCTTTTGTTCTCCTTTTTATTTAATTTAATTATTTATTTAAAAATGATTATAATGGGGTTTTATTTTAATTACTCTATATAAGCTAATTAAAAAAATTGAATATATAATTCTTGGTGAAAGAACACAAACATGAACAACTCTTAGCCAATCGGATTGAGCGTCACTAATTGTTTCACAATTGTCTGTGCACACCGCGGGTGTTCTTTAACTTTGGTATTGGTTAAAATATCTGTTTACTGTCTCATAATATTCAGTGCTGCCACAATTAACTGCAAAAACTCATTTAGGTGGCCGCATGGTCTAAGGCGCTAATCTCGCAGTAGACTAGGCTACTGAGGGCGGGGAGATCAACTCTCGGTTGGGTGTACTGAGGGTGGTTCCCAAAAATAGTATCTATTAATCTAACCTTCCTAATCACTTAAACTAATAACATAATTAGTACATAAGCGTAAAACCCGAATGGTTAGTAGGGTGGGTTGCCACCAATGACACCAAAAATACTCCCGCCATCCTAAAAGGGGGTACGGGGTGGGTGGTTTGATTATCCCCACCTAAAAATATCTGTAATACACAATGCAAATATAACTAAAGTCAAATTACATGTGTAAATAAGAGTCTAGTAGACAACTACATGTACTCATTCAGATTCAAAATATTGGGTTAATATAATTAAATATTGAATGAAGTTAATTTCAACCAACATATTCTTCCTCTATCCTTTACCCCCATCCAACCCTTAGGATTGCTAAGGTTTATACATTGATCATTGATCTTTGGTGCTAGACGATAACAATCTTGCAACTTTATAACATAATCACATAATCTAACACATTCAATGTTAAATCTATTTCGACTGTAAAGTACAACTAGGGTATATTTATTTGAGTAATGTTTATAGCACGGGAAATATGACAACATTGGACCGAAAAATAGCTAGAGTGAACTAAGATAATACAACTGAATGAAATACGTGAGGGCTGATTAGCTTGTGGATAAACATAAGTTGAATTGCTTGGTTAACCCAGAAACGCTTTTCTTTGTTTTAAACAGACAAAAAAAAATATCTTCGTTCTCGTTCTTTCAACTAAGATTTTAGTAAGTTTAAAAAATCTCATTTGAATTTTAAAACTTCAAATTATGGGTGCACATATTTGTGTACAGGATCTACGAATTTAAAAAAAATGTCAAAGCCATGCCTACCTTAGATATCGCGTAATATTGATGACAAATAAACTCTTCGTTCTATTAATATTGATAGACTACATTCTGTTACTATTAAATGCATTGAGTGATAGAACAAACATACATTGTATAAATAGCAGAGCTATCAGTAAAACTATAAGATGTCTCCTAAAATATAATTGTTTGTGAATAAAGTTTTCTTAAATTATTGTTTTTAAATAATTTTTCTGATTAATATAGGATGTATCTGTTGATAGCTACGCGGGGTGTGCACAAAGCTAACCTCTGTAATTTGATCATTTATATTTCATTGTCTAGAGTACATGACTCAGAAAACAAACGTTGTGGGCAGAAGAATGTACAAAGATGTACAAAAATTGTCCCAGATTAGTCAAAATTGGAGGGGCTGCAGTAAACCAATCGCAAAATTGATGACCTAATGATGATGATTATTTTCATATTACAGTATACTAGCTTGGCTAGCACTTATACACACACTTTTCACTCTTACGGTGAATGAAATCATTGCTAAAGTTAGAAAAAATCTACCCCATCTATGATTAAAATTGAATAACAATAAAAATGAAATCTTGTGTTGATTTAAACCGTTACGAAACGCTGGCCGTGGTCGTGATCTTTAAGTTTAATGCGCTGATAACCACTTATGAGTGACTCTGGTTCTATACCCAGTACACTATGAGTTTGATAATAGGTGCTAGCTAACAAACCCAATTTTACAACAGTAAACTACAAAATCTTTCATTTCCGTGGTTAATATATATTAAAACTATATATGGACTTATGGTTTGGAATATAATGGCGTTCACAAACATTTAAAAAGTATCATTTGAAATCTTACACTTGAAGACTGGAATCTAGTCTGGCACATTTGAATTGACATTGCATTACACCAGACTCAAATTTTGTTGGTTCCATTCCCATATATAGTTGTCATTTTTAATTTCTCACAGTAGGAATGTATTGTAATGATGACAGTTTCCGACATCAAGATTACGATGCGTTTTGATGTTTTATGTGTCATATACTCGAAAAAGTAGGTCTCATAATTCTGTTTCTAGTCTTTCTATCTGTCAGTATTCCTATACGTCTGTCTGTCTGTATGTATGTATGACTATATATAGTCAAACTTGCTATTTATATGTTATATGGTTATATTTATAGGCAAAATCGTGAATTTAATTCTAGCCTTACAATTAAAAGTAGCCCTATTTACTGATCATAATTTATTAATTCAAAATTTTCCGAAAATGACCTTGATATTTATTAAAAAAAATGAACATCTGGGAATTATTTTACATGCTAAATAATAATATAATTTAAAAGAAAATACTTAATGGTTGTTAATAATTTATTTAAATTTGAAATTATTCTACAGTGATTTTGTGTTGTTCAAAATGGGTATCTGTGGAGTGTTATATACTGCAAATAATATCGTATAGGTCTACTTGTTTTTCGTAAAATTAATCATTCAATTAGTTTATTGATAATTTACTTTTGGGCATTATTTTTAATCTGCAGACTATTATAAGAGATGTCCTATTGTGTTATGCCATTTAATTCATATAATAGATAAATTTAATATATAATTTAGATTATACTAAATTTTGACTTCAATATTTCTTGTTATTTAGATCACCAATTATTACTATGACAAGCAATATATTTTGTAATAAACTTACAAATGCTAGGTTAGTAAGTTATATAATTATAGTCTGAAGAAAAAAGTTTTCTTTTTTTTATCATGTTTTCGCTATATTTATATCTCAATAAATTGCTAACGTTGTCAGGACTTGGCATAAGTTATAAAACGTTGTACTTATCGCAGACTAAACTTAAAAATTGTGCGGAGAGTAAACTTTTACGCACTGAATAGTAATAATAATAATAATAATAATAATAATAATAATAATAATAGTAAGAATAATAATAATAATAATAAATAAAGCAACTTCTAGCCTCACTCTACTTCACAGATATAATAATTCATTTTTAAGACTTCCAAGAAAAAAAATAATATTAACTTTTCTATTAAAAGGCTTACCTAATCTCATGAATGCAAACACAGAATAGCTTCTCAAAATGTTGCAAAATAGTAATTTAAGTTTTTTGAAAAACATTTTAATAGTGTAATAAGGAACGATTAAGATTATTTGTAATAGAATTAAATTTTTAGTTAAGTTGTACAGATTGTTTTAACTTAGCATAAAAAACATAGATATTATATGTATAATAATAATAATACTATAATTTGATTCATATATGAAAATATTGGTAATAATAATTACAAGTTATGATATATTATACGGACAAATATGACACAATCATTGAAATTGTAACAACCATATAAATAGTTTAATAAATATTATAAATGGCGGACGTTTGAGTCAAATTGCATTAAAACAATGTTATGATGGGACATGTAATCATGCATATATTATGTGTCTTGTATTATATTGGGAATCAAACAGAATTAGTTGTGAGAATTTTGAAGTTATATTGAATGAAAGAATATATGTAAAAATTGAATTCCTTCCTTATCTGTAATTACCTGTTCTTTGGATACTGCTGTATCCCTGCAAGGTTTTTAGAGCTTCGACATGTTTCGTCCTCAGGTCTAATGAAAAAAAGGAAACACACCAAATGAAAATATGGCTGAAACACACCAAGTTAGCCAATGTGATACCGCCTGTAAATTTAACAAGGTTAATAAGTTATAATTTCAAGAGTTGATAATATTGAAATAGAATATTTACCAGAGTTAAAAGTTTTGTAGTTGAGGGTTCCATATTTTTTGAGAACGCCCACCATTTTTAATATGTATTAAACTTTATAGATGTTTGTTATAATTTCAATGATTGTATCATATTTGTCATTATAGTATATTATAACTTATGATTATTATTACTACCAATCTTTTCATATATGAATCAAATTATAGTGACTTTATTATTATTATTACTATATTAAATATAATATCTATGTTTTTTATGCTAAGTTAAAAAAAAATTTACAACTTAACTAAAAATTGAATTATATTACAAACAATAATAATAAATAATAATAATAATAATAATAATAATAATAATAATAATAATAAGTAAGTGTATATTCTTTGTTTAATACATATATTTATATTCATTATCTTGGATTGGAATAAAACAGATATATTTCGATTATTAGATAAAATAATAAACAAACCTTTATTGACTAACTAAATGTAAATTAATACTGAGGGCTTTTACTACTTTTGAAATATTGATTAGCTTGTTTTTGTATATATAAGCAGGGGAGTTAAAAATATTGTGTTCTATTAAAATATACTAAATGGCACAGCGTACCGCACAGACTTTCTTCCTGATCCATCCAAAAATGGAGCCATGGGTAGCCTCACACAATCTATACCAAGCTAGTACATAAAACATCCAGCTGCCATATTTAGTACTCCTCCTTGTAAAATAATAAACTAAATAGCGAGAGAGGGGACAATAGGAAGAAGAGGTAGTAAGATACTTTTTTTATTAGTGGAAAAATTGGAAAATATTCACAAGATATTAAGACCCTTTTATAATCCACAAACTGTAAAAAAATGTGTTGGCATTATTGATATTTTTATATCTTTTAAGTCTGACCAAATATGTCAATCGAAAATTGTATCGATATAAAGTTGCAGTTTTTTGCAACAAAAAAAAATCTCCAAACTTTGGTAAGATTTTTTCGTGTTTTTTTTTATTAGAGTTAGTATGCAATTAGAAGGGTTTAGTAGTTGTTGATTTTTTCTATTTCTTTCCTATAAACAAGAGAGTTAGAAAATATATGCTTCTTACTACCACAAATTTACATTTTGAGGATGCAAAAAGAAACATTTTTTCTGTTCTTTTCAAATTATTTTATTTGTTTCTAGCCTTAAGATTTTTTTGTTTTTTGTTCTTAAAAAGTGTATTTTATGTTTTTTAATCATAAAATGTCTTAAGTAGGTACAGTGTATATATAATGATTACCAATATTTTCTCTTTTATCGTAATCAATGCATTAAAATAAATGTAATATTTGAAATCAGAACAGTACCTAGCCCATATGTATAGCAAAAAACTGACTCAAACCATAGACAACTCAATTTCTGCCTAAGATCGATAGTAATATAAGTGAAACTAAATAATATACACTTTTACTGAAACATAATGGGGTTAGAAATAACGTCACGTCTTACCAAAGAACATAATGGTTTACCACGCCATGTTAACAGGTGTTGTTTATTTTTATTTTAATGTCCCCACTAGTTAGGTTATAGTGTTTTTTTTCAATTATTAATTATATATTCACACCAATATCTCACACCCTTTTCGATAGCCAGGATTTGGTTTGGTAATGGGTTTTGGTGCTTTTTCGTTTTTAGAGTATTTGTGTATCCCATACAAAATTAGCCTACACTTTTCTACATCACCAAGGAGAAGTTTTGGGATTTTTTTCTCAGTTTTATTAGTTTTCTAAGTTTCTATATAACACCCTCGTTTCCCGGCCACCCATTTTTTCCATTTGTGCTTGTAATCTCAAAATGTGCCTAAATACGATTTTTAATTAAAATCGTTTAAGCCGATTTTGAGACAATATATTTTCATCTTTCCCCATTAATTAAACTAACCTTGATTTTAGGGATGGATCAATAAATACAAGAATGGGGGGAATGCCAGGCCTCCACCGTGGTTCGGATTTCACGTTAAACTGTAGGTCCTCCATTTCATCTCACAATCACCCTACCATTACACATTAGCGTAAGTGCGTATAACCCGAACGGGTAGTAAGATGCGGTGCTAATATATAATAATAATAATAATAATAATAATAATAATAATAATAATGATAAATACACAATTATCTCTGTAAGACCTTATGGAAACCCTGTACAGCACGTTTCAGGCTGATCGGTAAAATGGTTTCGACTCTAGGGTAATGAACAGACTGACATACAAACATACGGTACTGCGATTGTCGCTTTTTCGTTTTAGATGGTCGGTAAAAAAATATCGACACCCATTAAAATCTCAAATTCAATAATATTATTATTTTGACGACCACAATACTTGCTCTCTCTTAGTGCTCGCAATAAAAAAAAGGTCCTTCCTCTGTATAATAAACATGTTTGGATACCTCCCCCAATATTTTAATAGGCATAAAGTCGTATTATTATTATTATTATTATTATTATTATTATAGCTTTTATATCAAATATTTTTAAAATTTTATTTGAGATATGCTACCTAAAATCGTTGGATGTGATAAATCGGCAAATCAAGAGAGGATTTTTTTTAAGGTTTCATTTGGAGAGGCTTAAAGATATTTTAACATTGAATCAAGCTAAATATCGATTCTTTCTGTTTTGTTTTAGAATTTGCTTTTATGTAAACATAATATTATTATTAAATGGTAAAATAATCCTATTCCCTAAAAACTTTATCGTAATTAGTGCACAAGTGTGTAACCCAACAAGGTAGTAAGACGCGGTGATAAAAAAAACTTCATATTTTAATGTATTTAAAGCTATTGAAGTACCCGGCTGGAGGAGGAAGCAGATGACAGGGCGAATTGTCGGTCTTAAGTTCACTGACAACAGGATTGCACCTGTAGTGAGACCGAACACCTAATCATAATAAAATAAACGTGCAAGGTAACTTTAAATTTTATAATTCCGGCTTCAAGGTGCACATTTTTGTGTACAGGGGCTATTAATCTTTTAAATGTCATTCTTTTACGTGTGATAGATATTGTGCAATGCTCTCGACGACAACAACAAAAGCCTCATTTTATCAATATTGATTTTATTGGCACGAGAAGTTAACAAGTTTTAAAATAGTAAAATAATAAATTTAATCTCGTGATATTAATTTGGGATTTAACGCTCAAGATTTCTTGAGCAATAAAAATCGGTAGCACAACTTCCTTCGGAGGGGAAGTAAAACTATCGGTATCATGTCGATTGTGGCATGTAAAGGAACCTTGGAAGGTATGGGGAGATAATTTTCCAGGTAAAGTTGGTAGGCCCTTTCGCTTTCGCTCATAGAAATTCTCGTGTACTGACCCAATCAGTATGTTCAGAAAGTGCACGTCAAGTACTTCAAATAAATACATAAATACAAGTATTATTACAATATTCTTAAAGAATAGCTGTAGCTCAATGGGCTTAAGACGTCAATTTGGCTATATATATATATATATATATATATATATATATATATATATATATATATGTGTGTGTGTGTGTGTGTGTCATTTTTCTAAAGAAAATATGCCCTAAGTACTCGATCGAGTGCTTAGGATAATAAATTAAAATTATTTGAGAATATCTATCAAACAAAAAACCTTTTGAGCAGCCGTCATATTAAAACGGAGAGCCAGATTGAAAAACTTATGTCCATAAAACATCAGGCCAGGGTTCAAAGAATATCCCTGCAAAAGAGAGGGAGAAAACTTACCTCCTAATCTTAGATAATCTTTATGTTCATCAAAATGTATCATGTGACACGATCCTCCTCCCCTCCCCACCCCCCATACCTCTTGAAACTAGTACACCTGTTTAAACTGTGATAGCTTAGTGGATATAACCACATGAGGACTCCAAGATACGTGATCAGTGTGGTATAGCTGGTGGTTCTAGTTGACCTTCCAGCAGGCAGCCTCCCTGCTTCCCCTCCTGCTGCTCTGCTCCTTCATCTGAAGAGAGGCTCGTGGCTAGAGTGAAGGAACGGTCCATGTCCATCATTCTCTCACAAGATTATTTTACTTAAAACACTGCGCCGACCGGCCTCTTGGTCTGCTGGTGAGCGCCCCTGGCTACTGATCTAGAGCAGGGTGTCCAGTGACATGGGAAAGTCAGGGAATTTGATCAAATTTCGGAAATTTTCACATATTTACTGAAATAATACGAAACTTTAATCTACAATCGTCATATTTTTATTCAATTAATACTAATTACAAATATCTCTTTTAGCATAGTTGTACTATTCGAGCGTACGAATCTAAATTCTCAGTCAATATGTTATCTTCATGTCACCTATCTTACCCCCATCCCCCCCCCCCCCCCCCCCACCCTTTACTCTGAACATTTAGCCAAAATTGTGTCATGGTTATGCGTATGCGCGAGAATTCGATTACATTATAGAAATAAAAAACTAAAAATAAATATGTGTTGCAATTATTTTAAACTGTACTGGTGTAACGTTATCTTTTAAATGCTCAATATGATCTCAGAGAAATCTAAATTAGATCGTACTACCCAATGGTTCATTGCATTAGGCTGAAATCCTTCAACACCTTAATAGAATGACACAACTTCAGAATGTGCATTGTGTCTAAAATAATATTATATCAAATGGGATCTTTAAAAAAAATGTTTGTAACACTTAGTGACCGGAAAAGTTGGACATTGGTTATGAAAAATCAAGAAAGATCAGGGGATTTTAAAATGTAGTTTTGCTGGACACCCAGGCTCGATTCCTGGGAGTATCGTTGGTATTTTTTCCTTGAAGGGCCACTGTACCTATGATCACTATGGTCTAGTTGGTTAGTCTTAAATTAGGTTTAAGATCACTCATGGCTCCACACATTCATAGTCACTATCATGACGTCATCTCATTGCAGTAATGACCAGGTATATCCTGGGCAACGTTCTGTGCCACAAAGTTTACAAAATGGTGACCTAGCTAGATACTCCATCTATCCCCGTCAAATATGACATAAGCTAAAAAAAAAACACGCAATAGGTTTTTTTCTCACCGCATCTTAGCAACCCATCGTTTTGTACGAATACATTAATTACGTGGATAGGCTGGGGTTGAGTAAGCTTGAATTTGAAATGAAATGCACCCGTGATTGCGTGGAGGGAGAGTGGTAAAACAATTAGGCCAAAACACCCTCAGTTGAGCTGACCAGGATTCAAACCCCAATCTTTCGGTCACCTGGCAATCCAGTCACACATGAGAGTGACGCGTTAGACCAATTATTTTAAACTATTTTTTAAGTCATGGCATATTTAATAAGGCATTTAAAAAAGGCATACCTAAAGTCTTATGTAGATATTATTACTAAACCTTTATTAAGAGTTTATTAAAAGTTATATAGTAAAAACTCTAATAATTGTACTATTAAAAAAATAATGTTAACTATAAATCAAAAGATGTAGACTATTGTTATCCTTTAAATTATTTTCCGCTTCTTTATCTCACCCCAAAACGCCACGGCACAGCGGCACATTGGTTGAAAATCGAGACCATACGACCACCAATGCGGATCTTCGCTGTAGTAACCGTAATATATCTTATTCATGGGATAGGTATGAAGAAGGTATAATTTAGAGGTAATTTTCTTGGAAAGAATGTGGAAAACCATTTAGTAAAATAAAAACCTATATACTGTACATTAAGCCATGGTTTTAAACCCGAACTCCTCGTCACCGGGAAACTAGATCCGAGATTCGAGCCAGTGTGGGTTACGCTCTTTTGTTTAAGTAACACAAGATATTATAATTAACCTAAGCTATCTAAATATCTTCAACACAAGAGCAAAAACAAAAACACGTAAATAGAAGAATAAAGAAATTGGCATAATTTCTAAAGCCATTTAGAGGGCATATTTAGGTGGCGGTGAGGAAGAGATCTCTCACGTAATGGCCATGTTCTTCTTTGCGTGTGTCCAACGGAGCAATCCTCAAACCTATCTTCTTCCAGCTACAAGGGAATGAATGATATTCTTCGAGGTTCAGTGCCACTGCCGTACTTGTGCTTTATATAGCACCTCATGTTGGGATCAAACCCCGGCTTCTTGGAACATAATCAGCATTGAAACATAAACCTCTTCCAGTTTTACAACAGTTAGCTCATTGGTAGAACTGTCAGTCGATATACTTGCAACATTATTAAGAAGACATTTTTGTTTTTCATTTCGCAATCGATTGATCTCGGCTGGGACTGGCACTCAGAAGTTTTTTAAATAGCACTCACCATCTTGGAAATGGAATTCAAATAACAAATATCAAAATAGCGTCCAGCATCTTGGAAAAGTCACTTAAACAGAAGATATGGAACTATCACTCATCATCCTGCACCGGACGCACCAAAAGGGGTTATCCACCTTTCTCTACGCTAATGCAATTGCCTCTCTTCTAATTATACCTCCTTATTCCTTTTCCTTAGATTAATGCATTACGTCACAAGCTATGGTACCAAAAGTTCTTATAAAAGAAGTAGTTGTGTACAAGAAATGTGCATAAAAATCAATATATTTCTAAAGTAGAGCCATCAGCTACAGTAGACCTAATAACCGAATGTCACTTGTTCAACTTTCTATTGTAGCTCGCGTCACAGAACAAAGACATTGTAAATTATTGTTTAGTAGATATTAAAAAAATAATAGCAAACCTGTGCGCAAATGTTCGATACTTTGATATGAATTTAAAAAATCTCTTACGACGACTTTGTCCAAACTAAAGAAATTAAATATTTTTCTCAAATTAATAAAACACCAAGATGCGTAAATATTAGTTTTAAATGAAATGGAAAGGTTGTAACATAATATTTATGACACATTATACTACTATGAAGCCACATCTCACTGACATTAATGTTTACTCACTTCCAGATTAACTAGAAACTTGAAATTTGGCAAATTTAAAGCTTTTAGCCTGTAAGCGACGGGAAAATTCCAAAAAGTTAAAAAATGTAGTTTTCAACCCCCGAAAAAAACAACTAAATATTGTGTAGCAGCTTTAAAGTCGGTGGGGACCTTTATTTGGAGGTATATTGTGGCTAAACGGTAATACCTATCAAAAAACGGCTCTGGAATTACATTTGTTTGCATCCACTTGCAAAGAAAACGCACTGGGGGTTTAGGGGCGTATCTCCCAACCAATAAAGCGAGTTTATATCTAAAATTTTGGTTGAGAAAACATCTGTATAGAAAACATTATTTGTTATAATTTCGCCCCATAGCCCCAGTGATTCCGAAGATGCGTCTGTGGGAGATGGGGTGGTGTATGCGGTGTGTGGGGGGACCTTTTCGATTTCCGATAAAAACCAAACAAAAAAAAGTTGTAATCTTAATAGCAGTTGCACATCTTCGGGTCAACACATTTCTATTAAGGTTCTAATTTGTAAATTCAGAGCCATGAAATAGGTTTATATTGGTTTGACAAGAATATACATTTTCGTATTAATAATAGAGATTGTATGGTTGATTTGTGGAACTAATAATGGATGACCGTTCGATGACCTCGTCAGAACTAGTGTGCGATCACAATTTAAAGTTCGAGCCAGAATACTTTTGAGATAAACTAAATAGAAGTGAATTTCGTTGTGATTTCGTAAATAAATATAAACGGATCAGTGGCAACGCATTTAGGGCTTCAGTCTCATCTTGTCTGATTTGCTTGTGGTGTAAACGTAAGAGTTATAATCTAAGTTGGGTGTTCAAATATGTTTTTATTTAAATAGTTTCCCACCCCTTTAAACGAGTACGAACGTGCACATTTATTATAAATTCTATCTTCTTCACACCTGTATAAGTAGTGTATATTTGCAGTCACTCCGAACGGGTGGTAACTGATAAGACGAGCTACAGGTGTAGTAAAAAATATTCAAACCTCTCCAAAACACATAAAGCTCAAAAACTATTGTTTTTAAGAACCACGTCTTACTACCTGTCCAGGCTATACGCATACTGTACTAACAATGCGTATAAGTTTGGGTTAAAGTTTGAATTTAGAGGAAATGTGCCCGCATTTGCGTGGAAAATCACCTTCAGTACACCCGATCGAAAATCGAACCCGGATTTCCCTGTCATATGCAGCTTATTCCAACATGAGAGTGACGCCTTAGACTATGTGGTCACCGATGCTAGTCATAATAAAAAATTAGCACCCATTCGGGTTATACGCTTATGTACTAATAACTAACGCTAATGGGTATGGGTGATCTCCCTGTCATCAGTAGTCCTTATATTGCAAGAGTGACGCCGAAGACTATGTGGTCACCGAAGTGGGTATATGAACGTATTTAAAAGACCTTATAAATCCCTCCTACTCTGAAAAGTTTTACTTCCCGGATCAAGAAGGCGAAAATGCAAACGATTGTTTTAAATATACTCTTGAAATTATTGCATCCATAAACACATTATTTCATTCCAAGAGCTAAGAGAAAGCTATATATCTATATATATATGCGGGTGAGGAACTTTACGTTTTAAATTTCAAAGTGGTACATTTATCATTGTGGTGTCTTCTAACCTCTCACATTTTAATTTTAATTCATGTCTCCATAAAAGTTGTGAGGAAGAGACATACGAATAATCATAACTCTCTTTTTAAAATAAAGTAAAAAGTTCGAATCGCTTGAAGAAACAAGATGTACTGTTAATGACATAGTATTTATGTATCGTATTTATTAAACAACCCTTAAATATGATAAGAGACTCATTTTGTGCGTTGTTCTATTATCAAGAGATGGTTGGATAGGATAGTATTTCTTCTCATAAATAGATAGTTTTTAGTAATGTGTTGGAAAAATAATAAGGCAAAGGTAGACGTGGACGCCATGTTGGATATTACATACAAAACTTACCTGATAAGCATGAGTCGGTGAGTTGCATCCTAGTGTAATGGACTCTTTCAAAAATTAGGAATTCTCCTCCATCTCTTCCCAAGTGTAAGGCTGGGTAGTTATCCCAACTCCCCTAGCCCCCATCCTATAGCTAGACGAAGTGTAAGGCTGGGTAGTTACCCCAACTCCCCTATCCCCCATCCTATAGCTAGACGAAGTGTAAGGCTGGGTAGTTATCCCAACTCCCCTAGCCCCCATCCTATAGCTAGACGAAGTGTAAGGCTGGGTAGTTATCCCAACTCCCCTATCCCCCATCCTATAGCTAGACGAAGTGTAAGGCTGGGTAGTTATCCCAACTCCCCTAGCCCCCATCCTATAGCTAGACGAAGTGTAAGGCTGGGTAGTTATCCCAACTCCCCTATCCCCCATCCTATAGCTAGACGAAGTGTAAGGCTGGGTAGTTATCCCAACTCCCCTAGCCCCCATCCTATAGCTAGACGAAGTGTAAGGCTGGGTAGTTATCCCAACTCCCCTAGCCCCCATCCTATAGCTAGACGAAGTGTAAGGCTGGGTAGTTATCCAAACTCCCTTATCCCCCATCCTATAGCTAGACGAAGTGTAAGGCTGGGTAGTTATCCAAACTCCCTTATCCCCCATCCTATAGCTAGACGAAGTGTAAGGCTGGGTAGTTATCCAAACTCCCCTAGCCCCCATCCTATAGCTAGACGAAGTGTAAGGCTGGGTAGTTATCCCATTTCCCCTATCCCCCATCCTATAGCTAGACGAAGTGTAAGGCTGGGTAGTTATCCAAACTCCCTTATCCCCCATCCTATAGCTAGACGAAGTGTAAGGCTGGGTAGTTATCCAAACTCCCCTATCCCCCATCCTATAGCTAGACGAAGTGTAAGGCTGGGTAGTTATCCCATTTCCCTATCCCCCATCCTATAGCTAGACGAAGTGTAAGGCTGGGTAGCTATCCTATTTCCCCTGACGAAGTGTATCACGGACCAGTTGTCTTCATGGAGACCTCTTCATTACTGCACTGGAGTTCTTGCACGAGGAGGCTGGCTGGCCCTGTTAGCTCGTGATAATGATGTTAGGAGATGCCGGGTTGTAAAACTGTCACCTCGTTGCCATGGATATCCCCCAAGTCCCGAGCCCTGGCATCTCTTCGTAACTAACCAACCCCCTTCCGCCTCTTCTTTTTATACTGGGTTCAATCCCAGTCGGCCTCATAGAGGCTGGCCCATAGTAGTGTCAAATTGTTTAGGTAGAACCAACATTTAAACTAGGGATTTCAAACTCGATTCTTCGATATCTTAATACCCTCAATTCTTACTGGTATCTAAATAATCTAGAATCGATCTTATTAGTATGATTCCTGATACCTTTATTCTTAGTTCTCAATAAAAGTACTCGAAACCAAGCAACATTCAGAATAAGTAGTAATTGATTATTTTTATTAGTTTATTTGCTACATTTTGATAGATTTTTAAAAACTTTTGTTTTTGATAGTTATAAATGTTTGACTCGGTGAGGTTTTATTTGTAGGTAAAAATACATGCTTAGCTATTTTATTAATTATTTATGACATCCTTTGATACTAAGTGAAATGGATCTTTTTCTTTGTCAACATTTTAAATGATTTTTGTAATTACTTTTTTTTTTCGCTGTGCTTTGAAGTTGAATAAGAATGTTTTTAAAACATAAGGAAATATAAAATGATCAAGAATCAAAATAGAGACTGAAAAGTTTAAGGTTGAACTTAAGAATATGAATTGATAAAAAGAGAGGTATCGTGACATCTTTAAATTAAACATATACATTGATATATGTCCACACTATTCTCTTCAGTGTGCATTAACATTGTTACTTGAGAAAAACATGCCGAGTACTGTATATAAAGGTGGCAGATAGAGACAGATTACAATAAACAGGGATTTGTATGACAGTTAAAAATGTAATATAACAATTTGTTCATATAATTTATTTATTTGACGTCCTCGTGTCCTATTGCGATAGTAATTATTGAAAAGGAAAGAGTTTACAAACCAGAATCGTACTTTTAATCTTTGTTTTTTGGTAGCTCACTTTGTACCCGTCTGGGCTAACCACATATAACCACACCATTGTGCTAGGAATGGGGAAGGTAGAATTTAGTGAGAGTGAGAAACCACTTAGGAAATAACAGCCGCATCAGTTACCAGACGCACCCGTGATTCGAACCTAGACCTCTCCATTTGAACCAAACCAGACCAGGCGAGCTGTTTTACGCGCAGCTGACGAGATCTACATAACAGCGAGACGGATGACGCCAACCTTCTTTATTTTCACCGCGTCTTACTAACCTGGTCAGGTTTTATACAGTTAGAGTAGGTGTCTCCACATTTGCGTGGAGAGAGAGTGAAAACCCATTTTGTAAAATCACCCTTAGTACAACTAACCGAGATTTGAGCCCCGATCACCCTGTCATTGGCAATCAAGTATAACATGACAATGATGCCTTAGACCATGCGGCCACCGTATTGTCTAGTGGTTAGACAAGGCCTAGCTCCCCCACAATGTGGTTCCCTTCCCTCTATCCAGGGGACTATTGCGGGAGTAGAAGGGGAGGCACTTCCTTAGCAATTTATATTTATCCTCTCAGGTGTAGTACTTAAATACGGGGAGCTTGTGGTTTGAATCCTGATTGGATATACTTAGGTTTTTTTTCATAAATATTTTCATATTCTTCCTTCTCGCAAAAACGGGTAACTTTCCTCTAAAATTCTACCTTCACCATCGTAATCAATGTATGCGTTTAACCCGTGTGATAACTGGCTTCATGGTAGGCCTATAATGGTCAACGTACCTGGCTAGGAGCTTAGGGGTTCCAGGTTCGATTCCCTGCTCACACCACGGGTATTTTTTCCGAAAGGGAAATTATCCCAAAGGTCACCAGAATTTGGTTAATTAGGCTGAAGTTAGGTTAAGACTCACCCCGGCTCCACACCTTCATAAGAACTATGATCACATAATCTCATGGCGGTTACGTGTAGACAACCCCCTATGGTGTACCCTGGGCAACGTTCTGTGACACCAGAGCTGCTAATAGTCTACACACGCACGCACACACACACACACACACAAACACACACACACAGCCAGACAACCGGATTAAATACACTATATCTCTTGGTCAACGATGCGATACGGTAAAAAAAAAAGCCCTAATATTTACAAGTTGAGAGGGAGAACAACTCTAGTGCACTCAACCAGGGTTCGATCCTTCCTGTGACGGACAATCCATTCTTCTAAGAGTGAACATAAAAAAGGTCCTCTCCAAGTATTTTTGCTCTGTTCCCCTCGCTCCCTCCATTCCCCTAGTTAAGTGTAAGCCCTGAATAATACTTTGACACCAGCTCCGGTGGACGCATTGTCTAAGCCGCTACTTTCACAATAGACTAGACTGCTGATGACGGGGAGATCGAAGTTAAAATATCGGTCGGGTGTACTAAGGGTGTTTTTTTTAGAAAATGGTTTTGTACTCTCCCTCCACGCAAATGCCGGTACACTTCGTCTAAATATAACCTTATTTTTCCCTAAAATCATAAGTGTACAACCCGAACGGGTAGTAAGACGCAATGCAAAAAATTAATAACACTTCACTCTCCCAAAGGCGACCTGGTGGTCTAGGGGGTGGGGTGTTGGACTCCTTTGATAGGGGTCCGGGGGTCAATCCTCGGTCCTGGCACAGATTTATCTGATTACCAAACCCTTCCTTCACCTCTGACAAGACATCTTGTGAATGTGGGGAATGCCAGGCCTCCACCGTGGTTCGGATTCCACGTTAAACTGTAGGTACTCCATTTCATCTCACAATCACCCTACCATTACACACTAGAGTAAGTGCGTATAACCCGAACGGGTAGTAAGACGCTGTGATGATAATAACAATAATAATAATTTACACTCCTGGTGATACAAGAGAGTAATGTATATTTGTGAGCAGGCACTCCCTCGACACTTCATGTCCCTCCAAATGATGACGCAAATGCTCGGCAAGTGTGTGCCTCTAGATTGTTCGAGACAGCAACTTTTACACAAGTTCTGGCTTGCGGCCCATCGACCCCACAACTATGCAACCGCGTCGAGCTATAATATAAAGAGAGGGTGTTTTATTTTACTATTAAAACAAACAAACCTTTATTTTTGTCCGATAGTTTGTGTAAATCGGGCCGGAAACTTTATTGAATGTTTTAAAACATAAATTACTCTCGTTGGAATCCTGCCACTCGAATAAAAAAAGAATGGTTCTGGTCCAGTATGTTTGCTTCGCTATTGCTTTTCGACATTATTGGTCATGTAAAATACAGATCAGAAACTAATTTATATAAAGTGATTTTATTACTACATAAACTTAATATTTTAGTAAATATAATTGTATGTAATAACTTTTCTATTTTAATAATAGCATAAAAGGGGAAATTAACATTACTTGATTAATACAATTTATACCCTAATTCGGATCAAACGATAGTGAGTATCGTCGGAAATTAATAATAATAGTCAACAAGTCTAAGATAATAGAAAATTGCAATATCTTAGTCTAACGTTATTTATGTATGTATATCTATATATTTATATATAGTTTGGGTTAGGAGGAAAGGGAAATATTTTGAGAGATGATAGTAAGGGCAATTGTAAAATAAAGTGTATATGAACGTGCTTATTATTCTCAATAGTTTTGGAGATACAGCTGTTAGAATTGACCATGAATGTTACATGTGCTACGTGTTCTCAACAAATTCTCAGAAATAGAACGTCAATACACTTTACAACTCATGTCCTAAGATTGTGTTTTGTTTATTTGAGTGTAGCGTGTCTGTTCTCTTATACGAGTAGAAATATCCGAAATGCGAGTAATAATTTATCTTCGTGTATTCTGCCTGTTTGGTAAACCTTGGTTTTTAACCTTCTACATAAAATAACATTTAAGGGATTGATATCCGAAGAGCTTGATGGCCAATGAATCGGACCTCCACAAACAATTCATCGCCAAGCGAAATTTGGTTTAGGTATTTAGTCGTTGCACGAGCATGATGTGGCGGAAATCCGTCATGCTGATAGTACATTCTCTGCCGTGTTGCCAAAGGAATATCCTCCAGAAGTCCTGGTAATTCGTGTTGCAGTGATTGTAGATATCGCTCACCTGCTAGACGATTGTCGATGATAACGGGACCAATGTTATCGTCGATAAGATCGCACCACACATTTTCAGAAAAATGCTGCTGTAAATTAGTTTCTATATCTAGATTCGGATTTTCTTCAGCCCAAAAAATGACTTTCGTGTGTTATTGATCCTGTCACGGGTAAAGATTGTCTCATCTGGGAACAGTATGTTTGGTATTAATCGGCTACGACCGTGTATCTACTGAAAAAACTCTAGTCACATCGTAGTATCTGCTGGGTGCAGATGTTGAACACTCTGAATGTGATAAGGATGGAAATCAAAGCGATGTAATATTTGATTTACTCTTGTCTGTGGAACAGCCAGCCATACCTCTACTGATTCATCGTGTACTCGTAGGAGGTCTGCAATCTACCAGCACTAGAATGTTTTCCTTTTGTTCGCAACGATCTGATGAGATATGAACACTGGAAAGTACACCTTTAGTACGTACATTTATTAAGACTCTAGTGAACATTTCCTGATTGATTGCCAGTTATTCAGTTAAGAAATCTGCGTCAGCAACAAGAGTACGAACATCGCAAAATCGTATTCATACATCATATCAGCGTATTCGACATGTGTAAAGGTTTGTGGTTTTTTTTAACTTTTCATAAAACACCCACGTGACTTTACAACATTCAGTTGTTAACTGTATTATTTAGGGCACTACTCGTGTGTCAGGTAAGAGGAAAGAGAACAGATGTGCGCGCACAGCAGTCAAATAGGCCTAGCTTCAAAACTATTAGGAACAATAAACTTATTATATACATTTTTATTTTACAATGACCTACAGTATAGTATCCCAAAATATTGCCCTCTCCTCCTGATTTAACTTATATATACAAGCTGTACATGAATACAGGCTGAAAACTTATATGGTATGTAAGGGGTCCAAAGTAGACCCAATTTAAATAAGGAACTCGTGTCCAGAAACGTACTGTTTGCGAGTTGCTATACCAGCACAAGTCCAAGCGGGATGGGGTGTATATTTCATAAATAAGCTACATCATCTCACTAGAATATAGAATAAACTCCTAAAACAAACATTACATTTTAATTGCACACATATATTATTATTAGTAGTAGTAGTAGCAACACTTCTTACTACCCGTTCGGATTGCACGCTTATGTACTAACTACGCTGATGGCTTTAGGTATGAGGAAGGATATATTTATAGGGAGTGTACCCGCATTTACGTAGAGGGAGAGTGGAAAACCGTTTGGTAAAACCCACCATTGGTCCACCCGACTGGGATTTGAACCTTGATGCCCACGTCAGCGGCATTCTATTCTACTGTGAGAGTAGCACCTTAGACTATGCTGTCACCGAAGTGGCTGGACAGATCTGATTGGAGAATAACTCAGTGCATATGGAACAATTCATCACTTAAATAAATAAACACATAAATAAACTAAGACTTTTATATTATTATTAATACCCAGATTAAATAGTTATAGTGATCTGAAATTTGCTTCATCCAATCATTATTGTATTAATAATATGTAAAAACATGTCTACATATATTATTCTTAACTACAAACGTCACTTTACCGTCGTTTTAAATTTTATTCATCAATATTTAAATTTTAGCCTAGAGCCCAGAAAATGTAGATATATTTTTTATTTATTTTTGTGTTATTGGTTTAGAGCTTCATCAAAATTTAACCAGGCAAGACAAGTCCTATAGCTTTCAGGGTTAAAAAAAGGAGTAAAAAGTAGAGGTACAAAGTAAAATTTTAACTAACGTTGACAGAGTAAAACATTTCTTAATATCCATTATGCAATAATCTACTATCATATCTTACAAAATAATTATACTATAATATGGTTATGTCATTATAATTTTCAGTGTTTTGATACATATAAAAATACCATTCCAATGCCAAAGCTGTATTTTTTTTTGTTACTCCAATAGAGAACAAACATTCTTCCTCGAGAAAATGATCGGTATCAATACCTAATTCTTTCTACGCTTTTATTAGAACAATATAAATACTTTTATTTCAATACCACATCCTTAACATGCCCAACAACTATTTTCGACGATATTGGGGCTTTCCTCTACACAGTGATAAATTAATGCTCAGGGGTTTGTTCTAGAATTGAGTTGGTTTGTAAGTGGTTCAACTGATATAATCAGTTAATTTTGGAACTGGATGTTAAATACTCCTAATAACATTAAACAAATATATATGAAAATATAGTAAATTCAAATAATGTCAGATATATTTAAATATTATTTTTTTATGTTTATAAATTGCATCATTTTGGATAAATAATGAGTATTAGGTACGTAATATAATAATATAAAATAATAAAATGATAGTGTAGATATTAAAGTGTGAGAAACTGATGAAAGTACTCAAGAAGATCGACATCATCTGGAGGTACAGAAGGCTGATTGCAAACCTGTACTTGGGACAGCGAGTGAAGGTGAGGCTGAATAATGGAGATACCAGCAGTGTAGAGCTAGGAAGAGAAGTGAGACAGGGATGCTTTTTGTCACCTAGTCTGTTCAACTTGTATGGCGAGTGGCTGGCCATTTCAGGATAGGAGGACGCGTCTTCAACGCAATAAAATATGCAGATGATCTAGCATTGCTGGCCAGAAATAAAGAAGAGCTTAAGGAAATGATGGACCAGCTAGTGGAGATAGAGTGGAGATATGGCATGGAGATCAACATTGAGAAGTCAAAAGTGATGGGAATTTATAAAAAAGAAGAGACGTTGAGAATAAAAATTGGAAGCCAGGAGTGGGAAAACGTAGAGCAGTTTATTTACGTGAGAAGTCTGCTTACAAAGGATGCCTACTGCACCAAGGAAATTATGTCGAGGATGTTAATGGCCAAGG